>REGM01000054.1:708918-719570 GCA_004194415.1 Aurelia aurita | reverse complement strand
TTATTATTATTATTATTAAATTCTTTAAAGTTGGTTTAAAAGAATAGCTCTAATATGAACTAATTAAGACCAACTATTTACAACAACAAAAAATACAGTTTTTAAATATAAACGTAAATACCCTATTCACAAAAATCAGCCACAAGAATATACATAGAGTGTTCGTTATTTACATATTTTACAACGGCAATTCTCTCCATTCCATTTTTTTATGCATGTCTTGAAGGAACAGACGGAGGTGGCAATTTTTGTGTCATTTGTTAGGGAATTCCATAATATGCTGCCGCGAAAAGATAAACTATCGTTGCCATAAGTATTTGTCTTAGTTTGAGGCAACATCAACAGATTCTTTGATCTTAAATTATAATTATTTTCCTTTTCCTGGAACATATCCCACAAAAAAGAAGGATTTTGTTGTGTTAAACAGCTATAAACCTCGAGCATTAACTTTTGCAAGTTTTTATTATGAATAGTGCACTCATTTGCTCTCTGCAACAACTCTTCAAAAGAGGATGTATAATCGTTTAAGAGAATTCGAAGTGCTCTCTTATGGGTGCGATTTAAATCATTATTGGCAACCTTTCCGCAAAACATCCATATCAACGGACAGTAATTAAACTGAGACATTATGAATGAGTTGTACAGTAAAAGAGATTGTTTCTCATTTAAATAATTTGAGATTCTAGAGAAGGCACTGATCTTGTTGTTTGCTTTTTGGGTTAATTTTGCTACATGTTGGTTGAATTTCAGTTTCGAGTCGATGGTAATCCCCAATAACTTAACACTATTAACAACATCAATAGAATCATTTCCAATATCGAGAACAATACTATCATTAGTCTTCAAACCTAGCAGCATAACTTGAAATTTTGATGGATTGGCGACCATTTGATTCGTTTTGAACCAAGAAATTGCTCGCGACATATCTTCTTCAAGGTTTGAAGCCACACTTTCAAAAGTGTCATCACAAGAAAAAATGGTATTATCATCAGCAAATGAAAGGCTCGTTCACCTTTCAGAAACGGTTTACAGGTATACAACCACCTCCGACGTTTCATGGTGCATATGGGTTTGTTGGGTTTACTGGTCCTGGCTTACCATTTTGGGCTACATTGCAACAAACAAGCGCTGCTCTTGGAAAAAGACTGGTAAAATCTCGATTTTGGCTCTTTCCAAAGCGTGAGTATGAACTAATAATGCTGGTCTTTGCGAAATTCATCGGCGATTTGAAATTCATGTGTTGATAAGCACTACAGGGTATCAACAAAGATTGTTTGACGTGGGAGATGTGCAATTGTGAATAACCATCAATGTCATTAAGGTATTTTCCAAGCATTAGTGGTATTGGCTGCAGTCACACTAGAGTTTGCTCCCATTATAATGTGAATTGCTTCACTTTCGTGCTTTTGTCGTTAGAAAACACTGCGAGACAACGATACAAGGACATGAAGTCACACTGAGCTGAAAGACTCTCTTCTGGGCAGCCTCGGTTGGAAAGAAATCAAGGAGAGCTGTGATTGGTTTATTTTTCTTAAACAACGATAAAGTTTAGGGCGCCACCTTGTTTACCCCCGTTGTTTTGGATCCGATAGTTTTCTATGGACTTTGGTCCGAGAAATGAAACTTTGTAACAGCGCTGTATCTGAGCAGGAAGAGCGGTGACATATTACAGAGCAGTTAGCTCATTGTTTAGAAGGATATAATGGGTGTGACGACGGTTGCAATTTTGTTGTTGATTTTCTCCAAAGTAAAAGAACAACCTACAAAGCCTAAAAGAATCATGTTTTCTGTGATGTGGCACGATAAAAGCAACTGGTACAAAGATGTCTTATATGCGTCGTTTCCTCGACTGCTCAACTGCACCAAGCGATTTTAGAATAGACCATTCCGCGGTTGAATGCAAGAACGCTGTTCGCGCTGCATCTCGGTATCGCATGAATTTGAAATCGAATCCGATTTCGGAACCCCCATGCGATCTTGAGGTGCAACGCGAACAGCGCCTTCGCATTCGACTGGGAAATGATCAATTCTTTCAATATTTACATGCCCTGCATCTTAGGTTAAGTTTATATCATTTTGCATTGCAGCACCATTCTTACCTATTAGCATGGTATCTGTTGGCAATAGAAAAGGCACTGGACCAAAACCATCCATGAAATTCGGTGAACATGACGTCACAGGCTTAATAAAACCCGGATTTAATATCGCTGTTCTTATTAATGACTGGACCGGATCAGTGGAATCATTTCGAAATTTCAACACACATGTCAGAGGATCGCCTGATATTCCAAAAATGGTGAAGTTTCTCAACAATCTGCCTGTTAATCGACTGGTGGCTGGGGTTGTGGTTGAGGATGCTTTTGTAGGAATTATGAGAGATGGACGAATTCATGCTGCACTTGTAAGTTATTTTCCTTGAAATTTTGAATTTGATGCACGTGACGTTTGCATCGACTGCTCTGTTGTAGTTTCATGTTTGACTCTCAGAGTACGAAGTCCAAAGTGAAGCAAATTTGGGCGAATTTCGTGTATCTCATGTTTTCTGTGTCGTGTGGTCTAAATGGATCCAAAACAATGGCCTCGTCATCCATCCAAAGAAATCAATATTGTTGCTAGCAAAGAATATATTTATTGGTCTCCTGAAGCAAGTTAGCTTGGGGATAATAACAAAAAATTTTTAGTTTCTTTTATCTTCAATTTGCAGGTCCACATCAGTTTTTGAAACTGCCTAGCTAATGATCTGCGGTAAAAAATCATAAATGTAAGCACTGACCTGCAGATTCCTACCATTGAGGGTGCAATCAAGAAAAAGGTGTGCACATTTGTATTTGATTGCCTCCTAAACAACGTGTGTGACCCATTCAAAAATTACTTTGAGAGAAAGGAACATGGTCAAAGTATAAGAAATAATAACTTTAAATTGTTCGACTGAGATTAAGGGTGCGGCCTATATGCGGGGGTGGCTTATAGGCAGGTTTTTTCATTAGTAATAACGCTATATTTACTGGTAGATGTTTTGTGGCCTATCTTTTGAAATTCTGACCGAATCGCATTTTCTTTTGCTGCTAAGAGACGTCTTCTTGCTGCTCCAATCAAACTGACAAAACGTGAGGCCAGCTATGCATTTATTGGTGCAACTTTCACTGGCAGTGGTAAAAAGCCTCCTTTCATCGAGCAAGCTTTGGTGGAACCAGGGAGAGGCCCTGCTAAACTTTCATCATTGCTTGGTTTTAGTTACAAACCAAAAAGTAAGTTTGAAATTTAATTTCAATTTTCTATGAAAGGAGAAGAATAATTTCTGCTAATTTGTTTATATTTATGTATATTTATATTTATGGCAACGATATATTTATGACAATATATTTATATTTATCCTTCTTCGTTCCATATATACTCAAGTTTTCTCTCAATGGCCCCTTTTCATGCACAATGAATGAGCTAGCTACTTATATTCAAGGACATCTTTTGCGGTATGCATTGTTTACATTTATTGCTTGGCTAATCGGCCATAGAAAGCCCTTTGTTTGCAGTCACTAATCGCTTTAAAGAACGCATGTCAACCACCATGCTTTGCGAATTTTGTCTGGGAAGAGACGCCATTTTCATGTCATACCAAATCAAGTGCAGGCTTAATCCAAGTCAATCATGCTCTGTAAAATTCAAAAGCTTTAACTTGTTGCTTTCCCTGTTGTATTCCTCGTTCGCGGTGCTGCTGTAGTTCGTTCGCCTGTAATTTGCTTGCTACTGATGAGATTCCTTGAAAATGATTATCATTGTGTGGGAAACATGTCAGGTTAGATAATAAAATTTAGTTGGTAAAAATCAATAGTATTGTTCCCAAATAGCATGCGATTTTATAAAATTGATATATGTCGATATCCTTCAAGGCAGGACTCAATCCATGATCAAATTTTTCACAAATTTAGCCTAACGATGATTAAAACTAGTTGACAACGGCTGAAAGAATTCCCAAGTGTAAAAAATAACTGGACAAGCTCTGTATCTACACAACAGATTGCCTGGGCATTAAAATAGCCCGATTAGGTTTAATTTTCATTGCTGTGGAGCTGAAGTTTAATCCAGCAGTCTAGGCCTGTTTTGAAGAATTCTGCGATGAAACGTTATTATAGAATCACTTGTACCGTGAAAACGACACAACCGATTTTGAGTAACTATATGTTTGTATCTAAGTTGACATGTTATCCTCACAATGTTAATTAGTTTTAAGGAATCTGATGAATACAGGCTTGCAAATATTTTTTAATGTTTTTGACTCCCCGAATCTGCCCTTGTATATTGCAGTGGTTTCAGGAATCTCTTGTGAAGTAAAAACCTCAACGATAAAAATCTCAACGATTGTTTTCTTCTCAGAACTGCAAGTGTCACTAATTTCAACTGGCTGTGATGATCCGGGTCCTCATCGAAGCAGAGGCATCAGGTGTTCTCGTGCTAGATGTTCTATTAAAGTGAACAAGAAGGAAATGTCATTGAAAGGACGAGGAATACATGTGGTTGCTGTTAATCAAATGAATGCACATGTGTTGAATAGAAAACGTTTTGAAGTTGGTAAATCAGAGGCGGAAGCTGAGAAAATGGCAAAGTTCCTTGATTCATTACCATTTGGGACTGTCGTGCTTGGTGCCGTTTCAGATGATGCACATAAATATTTTCAGGAGAAGAAACTCAAAGCTGCAATGGTAAGTTTAAAGACCCATTGCTAACTTTGAAGGAGAACAAACAAAACCACGGCCAGAAGCAGGTTTCATATCATATAAAGTCGACCTTGGGGCCGCAAATGATCATGGTTTGCTGTGGGTCTTTAAAATGCATTGGACCACCATAAATGCGGCTTGAGCCTGTTTTTTTTTTCATTCGTGTCAATCAATCAAATCATTTTGATTCTCACGTTGCGCGTGTGTGGCTTTTTGTGTTCTTTGTGTTGGCTGCGTTCCCATTTTTTATTGATGAAATCGTAAAGTAGATAGTAGGCCTAAATTAAAGGGAATAGACATAGCTATATTGAGTGGTCGCAATAAATAGGCCACGAAAACACCCACGCACCCATTGTTTCTTCAGCTACACAATGAAACGGCACGTGCCAACAGTATCGAATACAATAGACTACATTTCTAACTTGGCCTGGGCCAGCTTTTAACTATGTCGATTCCCTTTAGCTGTATTATAGCTATAAAGTTTAGTGAATAAGGTGATGGTGATGATGATCGTGATGATGATGATCATGATGATTGTTGCCATCCTGCAAGAATTGATAGATTTGATCTCTTATTGGTTGTGTGGCTGACTTTTTCATTTAATGATACGCATTGCTTTACAGAAAAAGCTGCTTGGTGAAAACCCGCAAAAAATTGTTCCTCGAAGTGCCTATGCTTTCATCGGATACAAAGGAAAAGTATGGGGAAAATGGGTGCAGCAGAAGCGTACAAAACGTACAAAAGGAGGTATATGGATTAGTGCATCTATACCGTTGAAACCAGGTGAGTAACGTATCACCTACAGGCTTAACTTATGCCGACAAGATAGGCGTCGAATCTTTAAAAAGGTGTTTGCAAATGGGTATTACATATTTCTCTAAATTAAATGGCCTAAAAGGAACTCTATTTCATTTACCGTAATAGCAGAATGCAGATCTTTTATAGCATTATTATTGTCAGAATTAAAGAATTGCTCAAAATCAAAGTAAACATATTGAAAGTGAAAGAAATTCTACCTCTTGGTATCTGCAAATTATCACCTCATTTGCTTTGGGACTGCTGTTTGCAGCCGTATTTTTCCAACTGCAAATATGAATGTATAATTCTTACCCCACACAATCATAACACCGTGTAAGCCCCATGTAAGTAAATATGGATTTCAAATTCTTACTTTTCAGAGCTAAAAATTTCACTTGTTTCAATGACATGTAGGGACCCAGGAATAATCCTCGGAATAATCGACTATAAATGCAATTTGGCTCGAAATAGCATAAACATTAACGGGAAGGAATACACTAAGGATAAGCGAGGCTTTAACATCGCTGTTATCGACTTCAAAAGTGGTGATGTCGAAGAAACCATTTCATTCGACACATATTTCACTGCCGTCGAATCGATGAAAATGGAAGCATTTATTAGAAAGCTGCCAAAAGATCGAGTTGTATGTGGTGTGGTGAAAGATGAAGGGTACAGCAACTTGACACAGGGTGCAAAGGATGCTATTGTAAGTGTAATTCTTTCAATAGGTTTAAAAAACGAGGGTTAAGGGTGCTCTTCATACTTGTATTTATGTTATTTCTACCTAGAATCTGAAGGTGGTTTTAGGACACCGAGAAGCTAAGCTTATCGAAGCAGTGTCCTCGTTCTTTCTCGATGTGACCACGCCTCGTGATTCCTTTAGCCTGGAATTACAGAGAGTTGGCCACTCTTCTCACTCTGCGTAGTAGGTTTGACAGGGCGGGGACTCAAACCACCAATCTTCAGATTGGTTGTCAATAGCGCAACCACTGAGCCATCCCCGCTCTTCGAACTCGTTTCTGATCGATGATATCCTCCAATATAGCTTGTTTATTCCAGGGGGAAATGTGCGTCCCATACACAGTGGGCCAGAGGCAGACATTTGCGATTTTGAAGTTTTCTAAATCAATGGTTGTATGCAGTTTTTGAAAGCTGAGTGATATGGCTTTCTTCTGCTTTTTACAATTTTCATTGATCATGTGTTTTGAAATAAATGCGATTTTTTTAATTTGAGAAAATGTACACAATTGTATAAAATGTTACACAAGCACGATCTTTGCACATAAAAGTTGATGAATGTTTTATTTACTAGCAAAAAGGGGTTTTCATTTGCAGCTAACCACTACGCTAACCTACCACCTAAAACTCCTGATCAGAGGCTTATTTCATCCCTCATGATGAATCATCCCCCAACAAAATTAAATCATCCCTCCGCAGAATTCATCCCTTTGCAAAAATGTTTTTTGTGAACATTGTTTTTGTTGAGACATCTTATTTTTTCAAAGGCATCACTGTTGCATAAGAAGACCATTCCGTACAATAAACGTCACACAGCATATGCCTTCATTGGTTTCACATCACCGGGTGATTATTTCTGGATACAAGATCTGTGGACCGATTTACGCAAAGGACCGGCTGAACTAAGTGTTGGAGTTCCGTTGATACAATATGGTAATTTAAAGTCCGTACTCATTTGTTTACAATAACAACCCAGATATAAGAACCAGGATTTTTAGATTGGCCTAAAAAATAATAGTGTGATTAATAGGGCATGTTCTACTCGTAAAAATCATAAGTAATATAAATGGCATGCTTTGAGACAATTGCCAGACAATTTTCAAGATCTGTAGGCTATCAAATTTTAGGGATTTTTCAAAGTTTCACATGTTATGGTGATCTGATAGTCTGCCCCAGAATTCTCAGCATCTACTACTCTGAAGCCATATAAATGGCATGCTTTGAGACTATCATCTTCCAATCATACCACCAGAACTGGCCGCTCTCCCCAATCCCTTTTTCACATAGTCGAAAAGGTCAGAAAATGTTCAAGATCAGTAAAATTATCAACTTTTTGGCATTTTACAAAAACTTTACATTTTTACTGTGGTCTGTTAGGCTGGCTTCCGATTTGCCCGGGTTAAAATAAAAACTGGTTGAAAGTTATCTGTTTTTAAATTGAGTTAATGGAAAGGCCAGTGTTATTTGGAACGTGTTTTTGTCCATTTTCGGCTTCATCCCAACCTCGAACCCAGGGTATCATGTGCGCTGAAAGGAGGCTGAAGACACTGATAGCCCTGGAATCGAGGTTGGCTTCATCCACCAGTCGTTTTTAATCGGTTTACTTCGTTTCCATTTTAGTTTCAAGTGCTAAATTCAGAACATGTTGTTGTTGTAGCTACTGGGTTAAAAGTTATCCATCCGTCTTATGCGTTTCCACTAACCTTCAGTTGGATTTAAAGATACCCGGGTTAAAACTGATCGACCCTGAGACCTGTTTCTAAACCTATTCGTTTAAAAGTGGGTTAGATGGAACGCCAGCCTTAGTCTGCTGTCAAATGGTTACTAAATAGCAGGAAGCCGCTTTGAAAATATAGTGGCTAATTTAATCTTAAAAACCGCAACCTTTGACCACAACATTTTCCAAAGAGCAATCCGAATGTTTCCTATCGCTCATGGTTTTATTGGTAACGTATCTTACTAATTGGTAACGTAAACTAATTGGTAACGTAAACTAATTGGTAACGTAGGTTTCTCTTAAATTATCTGATTTTTCATGTTTTTAGGCTGTGTGTTTCCTGCTCTGCCTCATAATGGTGATTTAAAACGAGTTGAATACAGCATCGATCAGGAAGTTGAATACAAATGTAGACGTGGTTCATTGTTAAAAGGGACACCACAAGTATGCGGTAACCATGGGAAATGGATTGGAAGTGCACCTAAGTGTATAGGTGAGTTATTTAATATTGGAAACAAATAGGGCAGATTTTATAACAATAAGATGCATTGCTTTTGATCGACATGTCAGTACAAAGCGATTAGCTTCTGCAAAGAAAGGGACTTCAATGGCCGATTTGTCATGGCGAAAATGTAAAGAAACAAGTCACTATGATTGCCGTAAAATCTTGTTGGCCAATTCACTAGTTTTGTATGTGAAAATGGCCTATTAAGAGAAGATACGTAAATATATATATATGGAACGGTTATTAAAAGAAGATACAATCAAAATCTCAAAGTCAATCCCAAACTTTAAAAGACCAGGAAAAGAGTAGACGGTTGAAAGATGCACGTGGAAGATTTGCATATGTGTCCAACATTATAGTTCGTGTGGAAATAGCCTCGCTTGTCCTTATGAAAAAGCTGAGGTAAATAGTTGGTCTTAATTAACTTTTAAGTGAGCTGTAATTTTCTGTTATATTCAATTTTCAAGTAACTGTAAATAGTTTCATAATAATAATAATGATGATAATGGTGACAATGATAATAATAAGGAGACAAGATGCTTGATCATTAACATTGCTATATAGACTGAATACATGAGTCTCAGTTTTCCACATTGAACTGAATGATAGTTATGGCTTCAAACTGTATGAGAGAAAATAAAAACATTAGATTAAAAACATTGAATGAATACAAGGAATCACGTCTTCAGTCTAATTGCTATACCTGCTGATCGTAACGTTGCCCATAAACAAGTTGAGAAGATAGTGGAAGTGGAACGTATCGGTAAAGGTTATCCCGGTGGTGAAAGGTACTCTGGGTAAAATTCCCAAGAAATTGTCAGACCATCTGAATCGATTGAGCATTCAAGGAGAAGTTGCTTGCCTGCAGAAATCTGCTTTGCTTGGAACTGTAAAAATCAAAAGGGTGGTGCTAAATGTCTAAGACCTCTTGTTTAGGTCTGACCTTAGCAGAAAATACATCTGCCTCTATTTTGAGTGAATTTTAGAGAATAGAAGCACATTGTACTCATCTTGAAAATCACATTACACGCTCTTAATCCTAAATTGCCGTCTTCTTCATCCTTCTAGTCAGTAAACATTATTCAGCTGGCGGAGGACGAGGTGGCTCAAAAGGAACAGATGGCACAGATTCATCGTTCTTTGACGAAAACTCTTCATCTGCACTCTCGAATTCATTGTCCACCACAATTCCTTTTCTTTTTCCAACAATTATTTTATTTAAACGTTTCATATAAACTGAAACAAATATTTTATTAAATAAAATAACCAAGATTCTAAATTATATTAAATTGTATGTTGTAGATTAAGCATTTGAGTTTGAGATCTCTTTTGCTAAACTTTCAAGAACGATTTTCCTTGTTCTTTGTTTTCACCGAATCATTTAAACTCTTAATAAGAGCCTCAATTGCGAACAAAGTTCCTTGTAACAGCACTCCTTTTTGTGTAAATCGGGCACTGTTTGTTTTCTCCCCCCCCCCCTCCCCCTTATCAATGTTGGTTCGCATTTTTTGGCTTGGAATTGGTTATGAAACAAGAAAGGACGATCACCGTTTATCCACGAAATCCAGTCAGTTGTATAATAAAGTAAATTATGATAAAAAGATACGATGTTGAGTTCTATTTTCTAAATTAAGCAAAAAATATGTTGTCCTAAGAATATCGAGAGAATGGCCCTAAGTAACTGATCTTCCATGGATTCGTGCAAAACTGGTTTCTGTTGGCTCAAAAGGTGAGATTTAAGCTTTTGTTTGAATCGTACAATGGATTCGGTATCTCTAATGGGTTGTGGGATACTATTCCAAGCTTTTGGACCTGTGTACAAAAAACTACTTTTGGTATGTTCTAATTTCAGTTTTTGCACATGGAGATCCTTGCTGCTCCTTGTGTTGTATTTTAAACAGGGGGATTGTATTTGTGAAAAATTTAGGCCTTTTCTAAAATACAGAGATTGGCGTGCAAAGAACTTATGTAAAAATCAACGACTGTTACAACGCCTGATTCTTTCTTTGCTGGGACAATTGGGAAGCAATTAGTTAATTTTTTACTCAACTGAATTGTATCCCAGGGTAAATATGTTTAAAATGAAATGAAAATGAGTGTTTGATTGGCTCCGAAATTCTCAAAACGGTGGGTTTGGTAGCTGCTCCAAGTGGCAGAAGGCTTGGCAGACTCTTCCCCCCCC
>REGM01000054.1:673321-697003 GCA_004194415.1 Aurelia aurita | reverse complement strand
TTCTACTTCTCTGGTGTCAACTGGAATGATATCCCTGACAACATTCGAGAGAAAGAATCAATCGCTCGTTTTAAAACGGGTTTTAGAGAGTATCTGATGAACCTTTGAATGTGCAGGAACCAAACACGACCCCTTGGTAGAGCAGCAATTCATAGTACTTTTTTTCTACTTAAGCAAATATTGCAAATAGGTTGTTATTTTGTTAATTTTCCAAGCTGAAAGGAGTCTCGTGTATAAATATTGATGGAATGAAATGAAAAGACCATTCCGCAGTCGATTGCGAAGACGCTGTTCGCGTTGCATCTCGGTATCGCTTGGGGGTCTCGAATCCGAGTTCGAAGCTCCCATATGATCCCGAGATGCAATGCGAACAACGCATTCAACTGCGGAATGGTCTATTGAATTGTCAACCCGTCAAACCACTCTGTTTGTTTGCTTACGTCCACGATAAAGCTCTTTTGTCCTTTAGGATTCTAAACTTTGTATCAAATCGGAACACATAGCTTTTTGGCGAAAAATACAAGGTTTTGTACAATACTACAGCTCAGAATATGGTTTTAAAGCTACAATTTAATGGTCTTCTTTCCCTGATGAACATTAGCGTGCGGGAAGATGAAATTAAGAAGGGTGCCCGATACAAATTCAATTGTTTACCAAACTTTTTGCGGATTCGTGCCCGAAAAAGGCTGATTTTTGTATATTTACCCCCTGGCTCGTACGCTTATGCTGATGAATACGCAAAAGGTCATCCAGGAAACTAATTTGAGCTTTGATGCAAAAGCAAAAAGAGAAATTTTTATGATCAGTAACACAATTAATTGTTGGTGATTTGTGAAAAAGTTCCACCTTTTATTGGGTTAAAGTGATTTCTTTTTTTTGTAAATTCATCGTTTTTATTTTGAGATTAAATGTTAGCGAATATGATTAATTTTAATTTTTATGATTAATTTTAATTTTTTACCTAATATAGAGGAAGATGAGTGCACGAATGGCAGAGCACATTGTGGAAGAAATACAGTTTGTAGAAACACAATTGGATCATATGAATGTGATTGTGAGGATGGTTTCGAGAAGAAAGGAGGGAGATGTGTTGGTAGGGGCTTTAAATGTTTTTTAGTGTTCCTTTTTATGTTATTTTGCACGGTAAAAATTCTTGTTCGTTTATATAAGAGGAGGGCTAGCCCTCCCAGGAGAGATCTCGCTATTGAGTACCCGAGATCTGCCATAGGAGAGCTGGAAATTTCTCATAGAAGCACAATCGAGAGGGCTAGCCATCCTAAACGGGGTGGCAAAAACAATAGAATCAATTGAGAACAATAGGAGTTAAGCGGTTGATGCCATCATGTCTAGCCCTCCTAAAAGGGCAAGCCCTCTCCGTGAAAATGCAAGATGAATTCCAATTGTCTGAGGAGGCCTCCTCATATAAACAGCTCCTCCTCATATAAACAGCTCCTCCTCATATAAACAGCTCCTCCTCATATAAACAGCTCCTCCTCATATAAACAGCTCCTCCTCATATAAACAGCTCCTCCTCATATAAACAGCTCCTCCTCATATAAACAGCTCCTCCTCATATAAACAGCTCCTCCTCATATAAACAGCTCCTCCTCATATAAACAGCTCCTCCTCATATAAACAGCTCCTCCTCATATAAACAGCTCCTCCTCATATAAACAGCTCCTCCTCATATAAACAGCTCCTCCTCATATAAACAGCTCCTCCTCATATAAACAGCTCCTCCTCATATAAACAGCTCCTCCTCATATAAACAGCTCCTCCTCATATAAACAGCTCCTCCTCATATAAACAGCTCCTCCTCATATAAACAGCTCCTCCTCATATAAACAGCTCCTCCTCATATAAACAGCTCCTCCTCATATAAACAGCTCTTCCTCATATAAACAGCTCCTCCTCCTCCTCAGCTCCTTGGGTACCTGGGTAGCCTGAGGTCACTCTCTATGCCACAAGGAGAAGAAGTGAGTCTGATGACACGCTATACAAAAATCTCGAAACAATACCTAATTTTAGATAGAACGCTTCGATTGGCTAATTTGCATTGCTATTGCATGCAAAAACAATAAGTTGCTTTTCTTTTTCACAATTCCTTGAAACCGCAGATTTGGATCATCAACTTGATTTTTTATGAATTATCAATGTGACTATCAATGTGAATTTAAACCAACTATACTGTAGAAGGAATTTATCATTTGTAAGAGATCCTTGGCAGCCATTTACCAGATTTACATCCGCCATTTATCAGAACAAACTTCTCTCCCCAAGTCTCTTTTTAAATGTCGAAATGTTTGATTGATTAGAGAGAGAAGTGCAATGATCATTTGCGCAACATTTTTAAAAATTTGACGCCACATAAACTATCAATATTATTATCAATCATATTTGATGAAGAATTTTGAAATGTTTTTCAGATATCAATGAATGTGCGATTGGCACGGATATTTGTGGCTCACGTGGCAAATGTATAAACACTCATGGATCATACAATTGTGAATGTGTACAAACTAATCAAATGAAAGAAATGGGTATTGCTTGTAAAGGTATTACATTTGATATTCTTGTTATTTCGTAACCTACTACACGTTTTTTGACAAGAATTTTCTATTTTGACCTGAGCCTCAATATTCTTAGCGAAGCATCCTAAAATGCATCATCATCATCTTTATAGTCATCATTATCATCATCATTATCATCGTCCTCTTCTTCAGATCTTGATACTTTTTCTTCCCCATGATGTCATCCAACAACTTCTTTCTCTTTCTGTCTTTTCGTGGTTTTCCTTCAAATCTTCCCTCTAAAACAGTCCTTACTAGGTTTTTACTTCTTAAAATATGGCCAAGCCAGTTCTTTGAGCAAGGGCGCCTACCTTGTTTGTGTGTGTTTTTAGCCCTTTTTCTATTACGTGAAAGAGTACACGGATTACTTGCTATCTTGTGGTTCTTCAATCCGGATTACTTAAGAATGATCTTGCAGTTTTAAATTCTGGTGCAAATGTAATTGAATAATGGTCATACCAGATGATCACAGGGAACAAGACAGCACGATTTTTGAATTAACAGGACAGCAATTGCTCCGTGTACTATGTCAGGAAACAGTACTTTGAATAAAACCAATGCATACAAGGTAGGCGCGTTTGGTTCGAGTAAGCGTAAATTTGTGGATATTCAATAGAGATCTTTGTCGATTTTATTTTCATTCATCGAGGGGACAAACTGCCTTTATTATGTACCGAATCCTTTCCATCTTCTTTTGACATCAATGCTTTCCTTTCTTTGCAGAAATCAAAATCGAATTAACTGGGCCACAATGCTTTGTTAGTAGAAATAACAAGCCACCTTCTTGCAAGAAAGCACCATTACAGTTCTACGTTAACGGAAACAATGTATTGAACAACCCAAGAAGAGGATTTAATGTCGTAGTATTGGACGGTCATACTGGCCGGGTCGAAAGGACAATGGCGTTTGATACTTGGCTTGATATAAACGAAGGGACAAAACTTGCTTTTCAGTTACAAACATTGAAAAAGTTCAAGATCGTTATTGGGGGAGTGTTTGATGCTGATAGTAGACATGTCATACCCAGTGCGAAGCTAGTGATTGTAAGTGACTTTTAGTTTCCTTCGTTTCATACTATGACTACCGCATGACCATGACATTGAAAAGGTCAGAGTTACTGGGGTCAGGATAGATGCACTACCCACCCAGAAAACCATACCCCGAAGACCACTCAACCGATTCGTAAAAAGATTGAAGTGGGGAACTTCTACCAAGATGCATCGCCATTATGTATCTTAGCTTGAATCACGAGATTCCTTTTTGGTATAAGCAAGCATGTTTAGGAATTTGAATTGACAAATAGATGGATGTCATAACATTTCTGTGCAATTTCATAGTATGCTTCTAAGCCAAGTTTCTCACAGAACTTCACAGATCACCAATTGAAAGCCGTGCCTAGGAAAAGCAATATTACTAAAGACTCTTTGATAGTTTTCTTATTCATTTCTACCTAGAATCCGAAGGTGGTTTCAGGACACTGAGAAGCTAAGCTTATCGAAGCAGTGTCCTCATTCTTTCTCGATGTGACCACACCTCGTGATTCAATTACCCTGGAATTACAGATAGCTGGCGACTCTCCTCACTCTATGTAGAAGTAGCTGGTTTGGCATGAAGGAGTCCTTATGCCTGTGCAAGTAGTTGACTGTAGTTCAATGTTTCAATGTCAATATCTGTGAAAGAAAAGAATAGTAATTTTGGTAATACGCCAATATATCAAATCTTAAAATCCCTAACACTTACCCTAGGAGGTTAGGTTTGACTTTGATCGTTTATGTAACCCTTTTGACATTTTTATGTAACCCTACCATCTACTATACAAACACTACAAGGACGATACCACGAGCAGCTGAAGGCTATGACTACCCCATGACCCTTACATTGAAAAGGTAAAAGCTGCCGGGGTCAGGAAATGCCTGGAATTAAAGATGTTGCCGACTCTCCTCACTCTATGTAGCAGGTTTGACTTTGATCGTTTATGTAATTTTCAAGATTTTCCCAACGCCAAAACTTTTTCTTGACCCACCCGGTAGCTTTTCTTAACAATGGAACATCATCGAAGTGCTCTTTCACCTTTCAGAAACGGTTTACAGGCATACAACCACCTCCGACGTTTCATGGTGCATATGGGTTTGTTGGGTTTACTGGTCCTGGCTTACCATTTTGGGCTACATTGCAACAAACACGCGCTGCTCATGGAAAAACATTGGCAAAATTTCGATTTTGGCTCTTGCCAAAGCGTGAGTATAATCATGCTGTTCGTTGCGAAGGCATCAGCGATTTCAAATTCATTACATGGCATCAAACAAGATTGGGGAGTACGCCTATATATCGAAACCTCATTTTACAGTATATTAGCTCATGTTTATAAAGGATACATCGAAGATAAAACGCCTAGTGTGACGGTAGCTATTGTTAAGTTATTGTTGATTGGCTCCAAAGTAAAAGATCAGCGCACAAAGCCTAAAAAAATCATGTTTTCTATGATGTGGCACAATAAAAGGCTACTGGTACAAACATGTCTCGTACGCGTCGTTTCCTCCACTGTTTAACTGCGCTAAGCGATTTTAGAATTCTTTCAGTAAATAAATACCCTGTATCTCATGAGAATGGTGACAACAAAGGCCAACAAAGGGATGGCACCCCCAAAGCATGCTGGTTGAAACAGACCTTTTAAATTTGTATGATTTTGCTTCGCAGCTCCATTCTTGATAATTAGCATGGTATCTATTGGCTATGCGAGAGGCACTGGATCGAAACCATCGATGAAATTCGGTGAAAATGACGTATCAGGCTCACTCAAACAAGGATTTAATATCGCTGTTCTTAATGACTGGACCGGATCAGTGGAATCATTTCGAAATTTCAACACACATGACAGAGGATCGCCTGATATTTCAAAAATGGTGACATTTCTCAATAATCTGCCTGTTGATCGACTGGTGGCTGGGGTTGTGGTTGGAGACGCTTTTAAAGGAATTGAGAGAGATAAACAAATTCATGGTGCACTTGTAAGTTATTTTTCGTGAAATTTTTGAACTTGATGCACATGAAATCTGTTCACTCAACTCATGGACAGTTTTCAGATCATGGTCTGATAAACTACCATTTAAGGCTGGTTCCCACTGCGCGATGAACTATTATCGCTTTCCTCATTGCCAACTTTTCAAATGCGATGAAAGTTCATCTTGCACTGAGAACGACATTTGACTGTAAAGCCTGATTTGTACGACCATTGTGAATCAGCCTTATAGTCAAAGGTCGCTTCCAGTGCAAGATGAACTTTCATCGCATTTAAAAAAATCAAAACATTATTGAAATTACTTCAAAGCACACGATTAGTGGTGTCAGATAAGACAAAGATGAATAATTTCTGACTGTTCTGAGCTGGGAAATGAGAACTTGAAAAGTGCCCTCCAAACAGTGCTATTCGGGAAACAGTAATGTAAGCAAACAACGAAATTAGGCCAAACTTCAAAAATCAATATCTCCGCTGTCTCTTGACCGATTTGAAAAATTATTGCTTTACATTGACCCCCATGGGTCATACTTAATAAAGAGGATATAAAATGAAATTTTATATTCAAAAGTTTATTTTGCACCATTTATTCACTTATTTTGCAATTCTGGATCACTGTGTCATGGATCTATCCTTGTTCTTTCGATAAATGCTAAAAAGTGATCTTCCCTCAATAACCCGTTTTCGCATGCGCAACGGGTCAGTTAGCCACCTTGGTCTCAATGCATCTGTTGCGATCTGCTTTGTTTACAATTGCATCTTGACTAATCAGCCGTCGAAATCTTTTATCTGCTATTGTTAATTGCTTTATATCGTCGTTTCAATCAAAAGCAATGGATGCTATCGCTACAAAGTTTTCCTTTGTTCGAGTGTGCATGAACGAAGCACGTTCTTGAACAAGATTTCAATACAGTATGGTAAATGTTTGGTAGAAATTAGTCCCAACGCTCACACGTCAAATTTGCACCACGTCAGAGGGCCGTAATTCCCCATACTGCCCTCAAATTTCATACACCCCGCTATTACGTCACATATAAACACTTAGAAGCAACTTAGATTGAAATCTATTATCTGAAAATATTGCTTGGGCTGTATCAATTTGCCACATATTTATTTTTTTGTTAACCGAATGCGAGGGCAGTACCGGGATTTACAATGCCCGCGGTCTTTTGTACAGCCCGAGCTCGCGACGGCTGTGCAATTGTAAAAAGTAAATATTTGTTTGTAGATGTTTTTGCAGACTGTCTTTTGAAATTCTGACCAAATCGCATTTTCTTTTGTGTTAAGGGACGTCTTTTTGCTGCTCCAATCAAACTGAAAAAACGTGGTGCCAGCTATGCATTTATTGGTGCAACTTTCACTGGCAGTGTTAGAAAGCCGCCTTTCATCGAGCAAGCTTCGGTGGACCCTGGGAGAGGTCCTGCCAAAATTTCACCATTGATTGGTTTTAATTACAAACCAAAAGGTAAGTTTGAAATTTAATTTCAATTTTCTATGAAAGAAGAAGAATAATTTCTGCTAATTTCATTATTTCTGATAGTGTTTTAAACAGAAGGTGAATTACCAACCCAAGAGTTGCTAAAAAAGTATAATTTTTGCTTAAGATTTTGTTCTTTCTTGTAATTCCCCATACTGAGGGCCGTAATTGTTCTTTCTTGTAATTCTTTGGGTTTAAAATGTAAAGTTAGCGGTCCTCAGTGAATTATAATAAATTGTGAACATTGATTATGAAAATCAAGAAACCATGCAAGAATATTTTACTACAAGAATTGGGCCCAAAGTTAAGAAACCATACTACAAAGCTCAGAGCCAAATTTCTTATAAAAAATGAGTGTATACTCAAGTCTTCTCTTAATAACTCCTTTTCGTGCACAACGAATGGGCTAGCTACCTATGTTCAAGGACATCTTTTGCGGTCTGCATTGCTTACATTTCTGGCTTGGCGAATCGGCCATAGAAAGCCCTTTGTTTGCAGTACCAAAAATAGCGTAGATGATCAAAGATATCGACGTCAAGGATTGTTTTCTTCTTAGAACTGCAAGTGTCACTAATTTCAACTGGCTGTGATGATCCGGGTCCTCATCGGAGCAGAGGCATTAGGTGTTCTCGTGCTAGATGTTCTATTAAAGTGAACAAGAAAGAAATGTCAGTGAAAGGACGGGGAATAAATATTGTTGTTGTTAGTCGAATGAATGCACATGTATTGAATAGAAAACGTTTTGAAGTTGGCAAATCGACGATGGAAGCTGAGAAAATGGCCAAGTTCCTTGATTCATTACCGTTTGGGACTGTCGTGCTTGGTGCCGTGAAAGATGATGCACATAAATATTTTCATGAGAAGAACCTTACAGCTGCAATGGTAAGTTTAAAGACCCATAGCTAACCATGATCCTTTGCGTGCCGTATGAAAGGAAAATAAACAAAAGCTAGGCCAGAAACAGGCTTCATATCATATAAAGTCGACCTTGTGGCCGCAAAGGATCATGGTTTGCTGTGGGTCTTTAAAATGCATTGTACCACCATAATTGCGGCTTGAGCCTGTTTTTTTTAATTCCTGTCAAATTTCAATCAATTAAATCATTTTAATCCTCACGTGGCGCGTATGTGGCTTTTTGTGTTCTTTGTATTGGCTGCGTTCTATTTTTTATTGATGAAATCGTTAGTAGATAGTAGGCCTAAATTAACTGTATTGTAGCTATAAAGTTTAGTGAATAAGGTGATGATGTTGATGATGATGATGATGATGATGATGATGATGATGATTGCCATCCTGCAAGAATTGACATGTTTAGTCTCTTATTGGTTGTGTGGCAGACCATTTTCATTTAATGATACGCATTGCTTTACAGAAAAAGCTGCTTGGTGAAAACCCGCAAAAAATTGTTCCTCGAAGTGCTTATGCTTTCATTGGATACAAAGGAAAAGTATGGGGAAAATGGGTGCAGCAGAAGCATACAAAACGTACAAAAGGAGGTATATCGATGAGTGCATCTATACCGTTGAAACCAGGTGAGTAACGTATCACCTACGGACTTACTTACCTTATTATAGCAAATCAAAGCTGCTTGACATGAATACATATAAAATGTACTCGACTTGAATTAAAGCGAATGAGAGGAGGATAAAACACTTATGATTAAAAGAAATTAACGCGAAAAGGCAAGGAAAACATTATTTCCAAAAAAATTAACGCGAAGAACAGAGAAGATTTTGTCATCCAAAAACTTTTTTCATTCACATCGCGAAAGCCGTGAAAGAGAACAATTTCAATCACTTGAAGAAGACTAAATTAGAAAAGGTCTCTAGCCTTCTGGAACTCACTTAGATATTACCGCGTGACAGTGACACTGAAATCTTTTGGGATTTTGTCGAAATGAAAGATTTTAATGTCGTTTTAATTAACGCGTCACTCCATTAAGGTACATAAAATCAACGCTAAACAAGACGTACGCGGCTTTAATTAACGCGAAATCTTACAATTCGCGTTAATTTGTTGATTTTTGTAAGATTTTCACCCTTGACTCTTGACGATAACTCTTGACGAAAATTCCAAATTAATATTCATTTATTTCCTGCGAGTATTTTTGTTACTTCAAGCGAGCATTTCCTGCTTCAATGTTTTGAATGTTTGTCTGTTTGTTTGTCAACTTTTTTAAATTTGATTTTACCTGGCTATACATATTTTGATGCAGCGATGGACTGACTTTTAAGCCTGGTTTCCATATGATCGTTCCTGTCGTTCCCGTCGCTGGTAAATTTTTCAGCGACACGAACGACGCGAACGACAGTAGCGATCGAATGGTTTCCATATGATCGCTGCTGTCGCTCAGTTTGCATCACAGGCTCAAAATAATGAGACTGGGCTCAGATGCGCAGATGCGCAGAACGTCGCTGCGATCGCTGGGATCGCTGACTTTTTGAAAAGTGGTTCCCATTAAAAAAACTCGATCGCTGGCAGTCGCTCGCGTCGCTGAGATAGAAATTTTCCTATCTCAGCGACAGGGTGTCGCTCGCATCGCTACGATCGCTGGCAGAAAAAAGTGATAGTTTCCATCAAATCGTTCGTGTCGCTACGGTCGCTGGTACGTTTTTTCAGCGACGGGAACGACACGAAAGATCATATGAAAACCAGGCTTTAATTGATGATGTCAGAAGAATATCATTGAGCAAATTCCAAAGGCTTGATGATTTTGCAATGAATTAAAAAACTCAACGGAATTTCGTGGCAAAGCTGTACATCTTCAAGGGAGGCTTGATTGTAGATAATGAAATTTTCAAAAAGTTAAAAATCCATCTGCGCAAAGTTATTTACCAAGAAGAAACTTTTTGCTCCTTTGCATTCATTGTCTGTTCGCATAAAATTTTGACTCAAAAGAATCCTTCAAAATCTTCAAATAGATATGAATTAAAATTGAAAGAAATTCTACCGCTTGGTATCTGCAAATTATCACCTCGTTTGCTTTACGACTGCTGTTTGCAGCCGTACTTTTCCAACTGCAAATAGTATTTGTATAAATTCTTATCCCACACAATCATAGTTATGACCGTAAGTCACTTGTTTCCCTGTGTTCTTTGATTTGTTGATGCCACTTCGGGCAATAGGGAGCTGCGGGAGTTTTCGTACACCGACGTTCCCGCCACAAAATCACTTCAAATTCTGGTTTAAAGAGCTTGAACATTGGAAAACAAACTGTTAATACAAAGAATGATGTTTCCCTGACCTACAAATCACAAATTTCATACATTTCAAACAATAATCTTCCTCTGTACAAACAAAGTCAATTAATTTGATCGATGCGTACGGATCCATTCTGCGAGGGCCTAAAGTGTGCCCTTATTTTCATAGTAATGTTATGAGCCCCTAATGACCGAAGTGACATCAACAAATCAAAGAGCACAGGGAAACAAGGGGCTCAAGATCATAAGTCTACCACATAATCATAGCACCATGTAAGCCCCATGTAAGTAAAGTAACTATAGATTTCAAATTCTTACTTTTCAGAGCTAAAAATTTCACTTGCTTCAATGACATGTAGCGACCCAGGATTAATCGATAATAAATGCCGCTTGGCTCGAAATAGCATAAAAATTAACGGGAAGGAATACACTAAGGATAAACGAGGCTTTAACATCGCTGTTATCGACGTCAAAAGTGGTGATGTCGAAGAAACCATTTCATTCGACACATTTCTCACTACCGTCGAATCGAAGAAAATGGAAGCATTTATTAGAAAGCTGCCGAAAGATCGAGTTGTATGTGGTGTGGTGAAAGATGAAGGGTTCAACAGATTGACACAGGGTGCAAAGGATGCTATTGTAAGTGTAATTCTTTCAATAGGTTTAAAAAACGAGGGTTAAGGGTGCTCTTCATACTTGTATTTATGTTATTTCTACCTAGAATCCGAAGGTGGTTTCAGGACACTGAGAAGCTAAGCTTATCGAAGCAGTGTCCTCATTCTTTCTTGATGTGACCACACCTCATGATTCCTTTAGCCTAGAATCACAGAGGGTTGGTCACTTTTCTCACTCTGCGTAGTAGATTTGACAGGGCGGGGACTCGAACCACCAATCTTCAGATTGGTTGTCAAGCGCGCTACCACTGAGCCATCCCCGCTCTTCGAACTCGTTTATGATTGACGATATCCTCCAATATAGCTTGTTTAATCCAAGTGGAATTGTGCATCCCAGGTTAGCTGTAAATGAAAACCCCTTTTTGCTAGTAAATAAAACATTCATCAACTTTTATGTGCAGAGATCGTGCTTGTGTAACATTTTATACAATTGTGTATACATTTTTTCAAATTAAAAAATCGCATTTATTTCAAAACACATGATCAATGAAAACTGTAAAAAGCACAAGAAAGCCACATCATTCAGTTTTCTAAAACTGCATAAAAACATTGATTTAGAAAACTTCAAAATCGAAAATGTCTGCCTCTGGCCCACTGTGTATGTACGCTAACCTACCACTTAAAACTTCTGATCAGAGGCTTATTTCATCCCTCGTGATGAATCATCCCTCAACAAAATTGAATCATCCGTCGGCAGAAGTCATCCCTCCGCAAAACTGTTTTTTATCAACATTGTTTTTGTTGGGATATCTTATTTTTCAAAGGCGTCACTGTTACATAAGAAGACCATTCCGTTCAATAAACATCGCACAGCATATGCCTTCATTGGTTTCACATCAGCGGGTGATTATTTCTGGATACAAGATATGTGGACCGACTTACACAAAGGACCGGCTGAACTAAGTGTTGGAGTTCCGTTGATACAATATGGTAAGTTAAAGTCCGTATTCATTTGTTTACAATAACAACCCGGATATGAGAACCAGAATTTTTAGATTGGCCTAAAAATAGTCTTAATTCTGGGATCTTGAATTTCAGGATAGTGCGACGAAGAGGGCATCTACTGCTCTGAAGCCATACAAATGGCATGCTTTGAGACAATTGCCAGACAATTTTCAAGATCTGTAGGCTATCAAATTTTAGGGATTCTTCAGAGTTTCACATGTTATGGTGATCTGATAGTCTGCCCCAGAATTCACAGAAATTGTCATTTAACTTTAACTTATTGTGCATCGTAGAAATGAATTAACATTGCTATCCTTCAATATGAAATGGATGTTGTTGCGTTTAGTAGCGCTAGAAAGGGACTCAATTTCCCATTGTAGACTCTTTTCAAGCAGGAAACAATAAACCCTTTCAACCCTTCATACATGTGTTTTTGGAAGGGACTATAAACAGTAATGTACAATTTGTTCAGGTTGGTAACGTATCTTACTAATTGGTAACGTATCTTACTAATTGGTAACGTATCTTACTAATTGGTAACGTATGTTTCTCCTAAATCATCTGATTTTTCACATTTCTTAGGCTGTGTGTTTCCTGCTCTGCCTCATAATGGTGATGTAAGACGAGTTGAATACGACATCGCACAGGAGGCTGAATACAAATGTAGACGTGGTACAGTGTTAGAGGGGACACCACAAGTATGTGGTAACCATGGGAAATGGAACGGAAGTGCGCCTAAATGTATCGGTGAGTTTTTTAGTATTGGAATCAAAAAGGGTAGATTTTATAACAATAGGATCAACAGTTCTCGTTCTGTGTACTTTCCTTTGGTCCCTGAACAAAGTAGGTACATGGTACTTCAAGTCAAAATCCTCAACCTTCAAGTCAAAAAGATTTGTTTTCACGTTTACTGATAGATTTGAAGCTTAATTTTCCGTCAGCCATCAACATATAAGTAAGGGTCTTAATACAAGTAAATTTATATAATGGCATGCCCTTGTATCTTACTCACCTTGAAATCATATTCCACGCACGTATTCCTAAAAATTTCCGTCTTCTTCCTCCTTCTATTCGGTAAATATCCTTCAGCTGGCAGAGGACGAGGTGGCTCAAGTGGAACTTCATCAGGTGGCACAAGTAATGGTGAGACAGATTCGTCGTTCTTTGATGACTCATTCTTTTCATCTGCACAATCGAATTCATCGTCCACTTCAATTCCTTTAATTTTTCTAACAATTATTTTATTTAAACGTTTCATATAAATAACTGACAAATGCGAAACGTTAAATTGCGAAAATGAGAAGCAAATGTTTTATTAAACAAACTAACCAAGATTCTAGATTATATTAAATTGTATATTGTAGATTAATGCGTTTGAGTATAACTTAGATTTTATCTCTTTTGTTGCACTTTCAACAAAAATTGTCTTTTTTTTTCTTCACTGTATCACATAAACTCGTATTTGCCATTGTCATCGTGGTGGCTTGACCAAATGAAGTCAAAGATTAGGTCCGTGTTTCTTGGCTTCCTAGAAGTTAACCTTTAGAAATGGCTTGTCTCGCAGAGGAAAGTGTCAGGTATCGAATGCATTCTAGTACGGGAATATCGTGAACGCAGTATTCGTTCTATTGACTCAATACATTTCCTCTCCATTTTACTTCTGTTATGCGATTCTCAGAATATTTCCTAAGTACTCTTCTGTGAAATAGGCTGCTGGCAACGCTTACAATTTTCAAGACTTAAGAGGAGTTCAAAGCCTCTGGAAGTTATCAATACAAAGCAGACGAAAAGAGAAACGAGAAAAGAATGCATTTAGACAGTTGTTGCCTGGAAATTTTGAGACAGCTAACGTCGTGTGAGAGAAGCCCCATAATGGGTGTTCAATATTTGTTCCTACTGGCTCTTCAAATGCCACTGTTTATGCAACCTTTTTTGTCTCCTTTGAGCCACCTTTTGACATGCCAGTTAGAAACCGTTTTATTGTCTAGATTGTTGAATGCTGAAGTTTAGGATCACGCTCATTGACACAAATATAGAGTAAGTGATATCTGTACCTGTGAAAGCCGAAATAAGCTTACAATTTAAACGTAAATGGTCGTGATCCTAAATTCCGGTCTTTTTCATCTTTCTAGACAATAGACAGTTTGTAGTTGGCAGAGGAAAAGGTAGCTGAAAAGAAACAACTAAAGCTGGCACGACCAAAGATGGTACAACTAAACATGGCACAAATAGTGACACAAACAACGAACAATTTGAAGCTGGCAGAAAAAGAGATGGCGCAAAGGGGACATTGTCCCCTTTGAGCCACCTCTTTCTCTGCCAGCTTCAAGCGTGGAAAAGCTAAAGGTGGGACAACCACAACAGTTGCCAATATAGTGACACAGACAATGAAAAATTGGTGGCCCAAAGGGGACAGCAAAAGTCGGAAAAACCAAAAACCAAAAGTGGGACAACCAAAAGTGACACAAGCAGTAAACAGTAGGAAAAGGTGGTCCAAACGAGTGTCCCGTAACTAATCCAGTCAGAGTGTTTGCTGTGAATCCAAGATCTTAGGTTTTTTCCAAAATCGAAGCTTACATAATCAATAGCCAATATTCAAAATCTTGCGTCAGATTAATCGATTATCCGCAGTCATGTGTAATAGTCATAATCTTGTTGTTGAAAGATAGTCCGATTACCGATCCTCATTTCGATGCCAGGACCAGGTTTGCTTGGTGTAGATCAGTAGAGATGTTTATTTAACGATAAGTTTCTAGATTTTAAAGATTAAAATGTGATCATGAGATCAGAAGAAATGCTGGTCAAGAACTTTCGACTTCTGCTGCTGATTTTGATGGTGTCGTCGGTCATCCTTGGAGATGTTGTAAATGCAGCTGGTGAGTAGAGTTTTAGACCCAAATAAACAAGCATGCGTGTTAGGCAAACCGTTGAAACTTTTTGCAAAACAGTGAGTGATCTCCCCTGAGCCACCGTTAAAGACCCATTGTCAACCACGATCCTTTGTGCGCCGAATGAAAAGCAAGGCAAAGAGAACCTAGGCCAGAAACGACTTTCAGATAATACGAAAGTCTACTTTGGCGCCACAAAGGATCATGGTTACCAATGGGTCTTTAAGGCCATTTGATTCTCCATTTGAGTGCGCAGGTGCTGCGACCAGAGTTTAGACGATAGTTTCGCTTGGAAGTTGACTCTTTAAAGACCGACCTCCACTTACAGAAGTTTTTGTCGGCGATTAGCGCGCTTGTCTGGTACGCATCCTCTCTGTACAAATTTTTCCTCCGCAGAAGCATACAAGCTGCGGCGCTCCGCCATAGAAGCACACCTGCAGTGCCTAACTATCTGCATCGGTGGGCTTATATGATTACTTATAATTTCCTAATTTGGTGAGCTTATATGATTATTTTCAATTTTCTAATTTGGTGAGCTTATATGATTATTTTCAATTTTCTAATTTCAATTTCCTTCAAAATTGGCCAATTTATATTCTTATCGTTCACTTCCGAATTTTATTCGACTGCTTGTTATGACACTGTCAGACGAAAATATGAAGTAACTATTTTTGTTATAAAATGTTATCTTCTAAAATTTAGAATCAATAGATGATTGCGCTAAAGATGGTGCCAGGGAATACTGTCCTGCAAAATTACTCAGTTATACCATCATGAATTACCTTCCCTTCCAGATGTCAATGAATGTAAAGATAAAAGTTTGTATTCCTGCCCATTAAACAGTCATTGTGTAAACGGAGTCGGGGGGTATAAATGCCACTGTAACAAAGGATACAAACGACACAAAAATCAATGCAAAGGTAAGCAAATTTCAGTCTGTTAATATTGCTTTGAAATGCACCAAAATCACTGTTTAGATACTGTGAATCATGAAGCTTCAAATATTTTACGAAATCTTCAAATAATTCAGAAAGCAAATTTGAAAGGATTACTGTCATATGACACTGTCAGGCTTTTAGGCCGTTCTCAAGTTTTTTTCAAACTAAACTCATTTTAAAGTTAATTGCATTGCTCTTCCCTAACGACAGATCCATTTTAGGGAGGGAAAGTTTTGATGACTCAAAGATAGGGAAAATTACAGTCGTTGTCTTGTAAACCACAACGTACCATGCGATAAGTAGCCTCTGTGCATACTAGGAAACAGAAAAAGGACTATTTCGATGTTTGTAATCTTTATCAGCTATAAAAATAAATCATTGCACATGGTTATACTGTAGTGAAATACCTTCCTTTCCAGATGTCAATGAATGTAAAGATAAAAGTTTGTATTCCTGCCCATTAAACAGTCATTGTATAAACGGAGTGGGAATGTATCAATGCCATTGTAACAAAGGATACAAACGACATAAAAATCAATGCAAAGGTAAGCAAATTTCAGTCTGTTAATATTGCTTTGAAATTCACCAAAATCATTGTTTAGATACGGTGAATCATGAAGCTTCAACTTTTCAAAATCTTTCAAATTTTCTTCCTTTCAAAATCTTCCAATATTTACAAAAGCAGATTTTAACGAGAAAACTTTTAAAAATGTCTTCTTCTTTATTTACAGATGTCGATGAATGCTCTAAAGGGACCCATACTTGTACAGAACCCTTTCTTTGTCATAATCTTCCTGGAACATACGAGTGTCGATGTAAACAAGGTTATGAACAAGTGAACGATGCTTGTCAAGGTAATAAAATTCTCTTGTGATCATACTTTTTAAGAGAGTAAATTTTCTTATTTCGAAACAGATACATTCATTTTTTTCATAAGAAACCGCTCATAAGAGTCAATTTGTCAAAACTAAGAAACCGCGCTATCTAGATTACAGAAGTTAAGAAACATTTGTAATTATGCAGCTTTAATCTTCTGTGGTCATTCAAACTATTTTAACATTGTACAATACAGTATTCACAAATGTTTTGATATTGTTTTGAGTGTCGTTGTAGTTAATATTTTGTTAGAAGGTACTTTGGAAGCCCTTCTAAAAAAAGTATATCAATTCTACATGCAGAGAATTAAAAATTCAAGAAACTCGTAAGAAACTCTTGGTAGCAAAAACGTCCTAAAATTTAAGAAACTGGCTACCAGTCCCGGTGTGTAATGCAGTATCGGGTGAATTTGATGCTTCTGCGGAGGAGATACATCCGCCACAGAAGCATATGAAGTTTTCCTCTACAGTAGCACAGCACACGTGCAGCGTCTAACCTCCCATGGCCAAAGTAACAAGTAAGTTTGTGCGTCATAAAACGCGAGCCTCCACCAAGCAGCGGCAAAACAACGCTTCAGGTCTGAATACAGCAGATATGTGTCTCTAAACGATTTCTAAATGGCTAATTTTGTCAATTTTTCCTTCGCAGACGTGAATGAATGTGAGAATGCTCTTGCATGCCCTGTCAATTCAGAATGCGTCAATTCTATTGGATCATTTCAATGCAAATGTGCTGCAGGCCTGATCAAGGTTGGCCATCTCTGTTTTCTTCCCGGTGTCCCTCTAAAGGACAGTCGAGCGATGACTATACTTGATATAGTTATCGGCATAGCTGGTGAGTTCTGGATATTTATATTGTTAAACTAGCTGTTAACCTTGTTAAGTGAAGTGCTGCGTCTGTCTTTGTGGCTTTAATTTTGTATACACGCAGAAGTCATAATAGTTTCTGGTAAGCAGGAACATTGAGGTGGGTATACTAGTTGCAATGTGGTATAATACATTTGACATGTAAAACACATGCATACGAAGTTATTTTCGAGTTACAGAAACGCCAGAACGTATCCACTTGGTGGCAGAGGAGCTTTGGTGCGACCTCAAAGATGACAGTTGCTAGGAACCTTGTAGCTACTTAAAATCAAATTTCACATACTATTGCTTAGCGAAGAGCAAACTTTCCATGCAGATCGCGCCAAAAAGATTTGAATCGTTTTGAATCATTTTGATAAACGTCAATAGGATTATATGTGAAAATTTTAGAGAAACGTTTTACACTCTTTAAAAGCTAAGCATTCGAAGACGAAGCATCATCAACGATACAACTAATCTAATTGGCTGCATTCTGCGGCTGTTTTGCAAGACGCTCTCCCCTTTCAGATTCAGTTTCATTTGCTCGTTTTTTGGCTGCATTCGAACGCTTTCTTGAAAGTTGCTCCTGTCTTTCACATTCACTTTCGTTTTTACGTTTGCTGGCCACAAATTGACGTAATGTTTTGAGTTTGTGTTGCTGTTCACTTTAAATATAGCTCTCAGTGGAGATTTTCCTTGTTCTTGGATTCATAAATAGATAAATATTGCAGTATGAAAAAAGAAATATTAATGGGGTAAATCTGAAGAATTCAGATTATGAAATGTGACAGAAACCACTTCAAAGAAAGTAGCATTCAGTGCAGTGGCTAGCAAGCGCAGGCAATTTTGTAAGGAAAATATGTTTCTTAAATTTAACAGCACTGCACTGCCATTTATATCCGGCATGCCAAAAGAGTTCCTAGCATGAGAATCAAATACATAAAACCCTGAGTTGGCATTATGAATAATAGATATCATGAACATTTCATTGTTGATATTTGTGAAGACATTCTCAAGTGCTGTATGCAATTACTAATAAAGAAAGCCTTGAGAAACATTACCAAAACTAATTGAGCTTCATGACCCATTAGATTCATTTAATTTGCTGTTTGTTTCAGTGGGTGGTTTTGCAGTAGTAACTTTTGTTGCCACAATGGGCAATTCACTGTTAATCACCACGAGGGGTGATTAACTTTTTCCTTCCACAATCTGCCTATTGTCCTTTTGTTCTTTTGTTTACTGTTCTATTGTTCCCGGTACCACGGTTCCAAATTTTGTATTAATCCCGTCTAGAAAGCTGCATACGCGTGCGCTCTGCAGCAATAAACGGGGTAGGTGGAAAATGTCCTGTTACCAGGCGAAACGGACAAGTTTCTTTAGCTGTAACAAATATCAAAATAAGTTGAGAATCATAAAAAACTATTAAAAATGAAAAATTCAGTTCGAGTCACATTTGAGGAAACATTTCAGGAAATTAAGTAAACGAAGGGTCTGGAATAAGGTTGTCCTGGGTGAAATTTTTCAAAGAATTTATATAAGCGACTTAGAGACTCGAGTACGCAACCTATTTTTCTATTCTAGACTCGAGAGTACGCAACCAAAAGTAATAGCTGATTTGTAAAAGAGAATTCACAATTTTGATATATTAAGAGCATTTTTTGTCTGTTTCTCCAGCTTTAGCTTGCATTTTTTTCATCCTTGCCGTGATTCACAAAAGAAGAAGACGCAAAAAGTTACATGGACAGAAATCACTGCGAAAGAAATTATTGGGAAACACGCAGTCAGATGATGAACTGGATCATAATTTAGATCCTGAAAATTATTTTCACAAGAAGAAGAACTTTACTGAATAAAGTATTTCTAGCGTTTTTTTATTTTTCTACGATAAAGTTGTTTATTTGAATTATTTACCTGGAGGAGAATGTATTTGTAAACTATTTCTTATTTATTTGTAATTTGGTGAAACTTGATTTTTTGTTGATATCATCCTGAAACAGTTAGCAGAAAGAACGGCTGCATTAAATTATATTCAAACAGGGTTAAAGCTACGCTACAGAGTTTAACAAGCATACCTAAAAACGACAATGATTCACGATTTGTAAAAATAAGTTTATATTTTCGAGACGTGTGTGGAAAGTTTGCCAGAAATAAGACCGAGGAGGACACGTATTTGTTCATAAAATAAGCAATATACAATAAAATAAACTAAACAATATTAAAAATGAAATATATTTAAAGTTATAAGAGATTGGGTACTGAAAGTTTCGTAACCGTTTCTTAAAAAGGTCCCTTAAATTCACGTTGCTTTCATAGCTTTAAAATTTTATCACGCTATTTGTTTGTTTATTTTCGAAAGATATTTTGCGAAGTCTTGATTACCAAAAATTAAATTTAGTTTAAAAAGTAAATAATCTTTAATTTGCCTGTTTGTTATTCCTATATTCTGTTCTTTTTATACATAAGTTCGTTGATTAGTTTAGTGTGATTAAATTTTGTTTCTTGCTGCCATACACATGTGGTGCATTTTAGCATTTATGATAAGGATGAATTCAAGCTTCGACAAATTTATTGCATCGAATGCAAGAGCGTTCGAATTTCCTGATTCTGTCTTGCTGCGAAGAGTGTTCGAATAGAACCTTTCACCAAGTAGAAGAGGGGCTTCGAATGAGCGATTCTTTTTGCTGGATCATGGAAAATCAAATTCGATGTTAATTGTTTCGGCTTCGAGTGACCAGATAGAACCGCTCGATCCAAACCTCAAAGCTGGCAAAGGGAAAAGGTCTAGGTTTCTTGATCTTCATTTCGATGTCAGGATCAGGTTTTGCTTGCTGTTTTGTTGTATTGTAGGTTAGTAGAGATGTTAATTTACCTATCAGTTGATGGATTTTCAAGATTCATAATTCGATGATGAGATTAGAAGAATTGGTTATGAAGAAATCTCGATTTCTGCTGCCGATTTTGATTGTGGTGTTAATCATTCTTGGAGATGATGTAAATGCAGCCAGTAAGTGATGGAGGGAACGACTGCACTTTAGCGGACCAGCTTTATGTCATCTCTCAGAGACGTATTTAGCCAAATACCCTAATAACCCTCCTAACGTAACCCTACCCTTTTTCCAAAACCTAACCATATGACACATAATGTGCCGTTCATCAAAGCTGGTCCGCTAAAGTGTAGACTTGCCATACGGTTAATTAGGGTTAGTTTGGGGACGAGTGCAGGGGACGAGTGCAGTTTAGCGGGCGGTGCTAAATGTCATATTTCTTTTGCAAATATTGAACTAAACAAACCCCTAACCCTAACTAACCCTAACTTACCCTAACTTATCCTAACTAACCCTAACTAATCCTAGCTTACCCCAACTAACCCTAAAACCCCTTTTCTGAAACTAACCCTAACCCTTAACAACACAACATTCGAATGCCGCCCGCGCTAAATGTTGGCGCTAAATGTCATATTCCTTTTGCATATATTGAACTAAACAAACCCATCACCCTAACTTACCCTTACTAACCCTAACTTACCCTAACCAACCCTAACTTAACTAAACTGCACCATAACTAGCTCTAACTTACCCCTAACTTACCCTAACTAACCCTAAAAAAACCTTTTCTAAAACTAACCCTAACCCCTTACCATATTACATAGAACAACACAATATTCGAATGCCTCGCGCTAAACTGCTCTCTAGCCTTAGTTTGGGTAAGCTAGGGTAATTTAGGGTTAGTGGTTTGTTTAGTTTAATATCTGCAAAAGATGACATTTAGCGCCACCCACTAAACTGCACTTGTCCCACAGATAAAACCTGATTTTCAAGAAATTCTTTTCGTTTTAATTACGAACGTAGGTAGAACTAACTAACTAACCAAACTTACCTAAAATATCCCTTCTCCGAAACTTAACCCTGACCCTGTTTTCAATGCTTTCAGATATTTTGCGAAATTGTGGGTGCTGCTCCAAATAAAGTTAGCAAAACTACAAGAATTATAGGAATTCTTTGATAATATGCGGAATTTTAGACCAAACTTTTATTTAGATTGTGAATTATCATGTAAACTCAATCTACGTATCCTTTTCAGACATCAATGAATGCAGTGATGGAAGTGCAACATGTCCACGAAATAGTAAATGTATAGATTCGATTGGTTCATATCGATGTCAGTGTAGCAAAGGATATTCATTCAAGAGGAATGTCTGCATCGGTGAGCTTATATCATTACTTTTAATTTTTTAATTTCAATTTCCTTGAACCAGGGCCGATACCAGCCATGGATTCATAGGGGGGCAAAGAACCAAACTTTTCCGACGACAAAAGCAACAACAACAACAGCAACAACACCAGTTGTAGGAACATACGTACAATCATGCATGAAATGACTGATGTACTCCTTCAATAACCAAAATTTGGAAATATTTTACAATTCAACCTTGCAACCTTCAAATGTAGTGAATATGAAGCAAAGAGATGCTGCAGATTCAAAATTCATGTCCTCATTTATCCTTGAACGTTAATAAATTTGTGTTCATTGCATCATGTCTCCGACAAAATCTTTTAAGGTGGACCTGTAAATCACAAAAAAATCCGACAGGTAGAATGAAATTTCTAACAAACGGCCTGCTTGGGGGGTCCGTAGTTTACAACGCTTCAGGTCTGAATACAACAGATATGTGTCTCTAAACGATTTCTAAATGGCTAATTTTGTCAATTTTACCTTCGCAGACGTGAATGAATGTGAGAATGATCTTGCATGCCCCGTCAATTCAGAATGCGTCAATTCTATTGGTTCATTTCAATGTAAATGTGCTGCAGGCCTGATCAAGGTTGGCCATCTCTGTTTTCTTCCCGATGGCCCTCGTAAGGGCAGTGGAAATGAAAATCTGACTAATTTTATTAATATATTGGTCTGCGGAGCTGGTGAGTTTGTTTTTTATTTTGTTTTGCATGGGTGGCGTCAGGGTAAGGCCAGGGGGCTACAGCCCCTCCGTCGGAAGCATCTAGCCTCACGTCGAAGAAAATATTGAATTATCTTCGGAGTGAATTTGGCAAAATGACGCACGAAAACTGCATTTTTCTAGTCATTTTAGCCCTCCTGTCGCAAGTTCCAGTCCCTCTGACGGAAGATTTCTGCGCCATCCCTGTGTTTTTGGACCAAAGGAACCCCAGTATTGCTTATATTACGTTTTGCACAATTTTCTTAATTTTATTATATAAGTACATTAACATCCAAATGTTTCGGGCGGAAAAGTTTCGAACAAAAGCTTCGGACGATAAAGTTTTGGACAATTTTTCGAAAATCGCAAACAGTTCCTTTTTAAAAACTTCTTGATGAAAACTTTTGCTTTAAATGAATTATATTCTAATATATATTAAAATGAATTATTATTATTATTATTATTATATTATTATTATATGAATAATTATATTAGAATCAACCCAATTTCAACCAAAGGTTGGTCCTGAATGCTTCAGATTAGAAGTATCACGAGAAAAGGATATTCCAGAAAAATTTCTCGCAAACTTGCAAAGGTAATTTAATTCGGACGAGCAAGGTTCAGACGGAATTTTTGGATTTAATTGATTTGACTGAACGACCAAAAAATATGTCAAGGGGTTTTTAGATATGTCAAAGATATGCCAAGGCGTATTCATAATTTTGATATATTATGATGATTTTTTGTCTACTTCTTCAGCTTTAGCTTGTATCTTTGTCACTCTTGCCTGGATTCTCAAAAGAAGACAACAGAAAAGGTTATACGGAAAGACATCATTGGGAGAGAAATCATTGGGAGAGAAGTTATTGGGAGATACTCAAGCAGATGAGGAAATGAATCCTTATGTAGATCCGGAAAACTATTTTGAAACCAAGAAAAGCTCTCCTCTGTAAAATATTCCTAGCATTTTTTTCTACGATAAAGTTGTTTATTTGATATCTTTGAATTATTTACCTGGAAGAGAATGGATTTGTAAACTATTTCTTATTTATTTGTATTTTGATGAAACTTGATTTTTTGTTGATATTACCCTGAAACATGTAGCAGAAAGAACAGCTGCATTAAGTTACATTCACACAGGGTTAAAACTACGCTACGGAGTTTAAGGCTCCATTCACACTACTCCGTTTTTGTTAATATCCGTTTTGTCGAATCGCAGCTACCCGTTCACACTACTCCGTTTTTTTACAACAACGGAGGGAAACACATCCGTTTTTGTCTGTTCACACTGATCTGCTTGATTACAAAAACGGAGCGAAA
>REGM01000054.1:558829-671897 GCA_004194415.1 Aurelia aurita | reverse complement strand
CACAGGAGGCACATTTTATGTCAACCTCTAAAAAAGTGGGAATTTTTCTTTTCTGGCTTCAAGTCGTACTCATGTTGTAAGAATAACGGTGGACCTAAAATCTATACCACCGTTATTCTTACTATACAAGAGGCACATTTTATGTCGACCTCCAATAATTGGGGAATTTTTCTTTTCTGGCCTCAAGTCTTGCTCATGTTGTAAGAGTAACGGTGGACCTAAAATCTATACCACCGTTATTCTTACTATACAAGAGGCACATTTTATGTCGACCTCCAATAATTGGGGAATTTTTCTTTTCTGGCCTCAAGTCTTGCTCATGTTGTAAGAATAACGGTGGACCTAAAGCGTGAAAACGTGAAGCGTTATTTGGCTAATTTACCCGCGTTATATCGTGATTTTGATATTATTGGCTCGTGATCAGAGACTCCTTCGTGCAGCGTGATTTGTTAAAAATTTGGTCGTTATTTCGTGAAATGAACTTTTAAAGCACGTGATTGATTGATGCATCTTGAGCGGTATGGTATGCTAGCCTAATATAAACTTTTCTTACTTTCTTGCGTATTTTCAAGTTCATCACAAACCGAAAATCGCAAGTTCTTGGCAATGATTTGATTCTAAAGCTAAGAAGTGTATTTGCCAGTTATTCAGATAAAGACACAAACGAGACTACAGCATTCTTAAATTTTTGCAACGTGATCGTGAAAATGCTGTTTTAGAGTCCGTGATGGCGTGAAAAACGAAAAATTGGTGCGTGAATCCGTTATCCAGGGGTACTAAGGGGGGGGGCCTCATTATACGATTCAAATTCAAATGATTTAATATTAGTGAAATTGTTAGTGAAAGCTATTTCGAATTTCTTTGCTGCTAAATATTTATTTATTTTAGAGAGACGAAAATAACAAACATTTGAGAGCACATCAAACTAAAAACAACCATGTTCTTTGATTCTCACACAACTAAAATCTATTTCAAAATTGACTGAGCCTGCCCCGAAAAGTTTGATAAAAGCCGAAAATTGTCCGAAAAGTCCGAAAATTGTCTAAAAATAGCAACAAGGTACCAAACGAGGAATCAAATGCGGAAGTGTCATCAACGTATAGCCTGTGTTCCAGACTACTTGAAAAGAAATTATAGTTTCGTTTCTAAAAACACTTTTAAGTCAAATGTAAAATCTAGCTATATCGATTTCTGGAAAAAACAGGCCTCTCATAGTAAAAAGGGAGAGTTTCTCACCTCCATCAAAAACGAATTCGGCCTAGAACCGTACCTGGCTAAATGTACAAACCGATCATTACGAATCTTAACGACAAAGCTACGACTCAGTGACCACCAGTTATCTGTGGAGGTTGGTAGGAGAAAAGTTCCTAAAGTCCCCAGGGAAAATCGAATATGTGAAATGTGCAATAACAGCTTAATTGAAACCGAATTTCACTTCCTTGCAGAATGTAGCCATTATTCTCTCGCGAGAAGAAAATTTTTCGACGGAATATATAGCAAATTTCCTCAAGTCAAATATCTTTCTATGATAGACCAAATCCAGTTCATTTTCATTTGTGAAGAAGAAGCAATAATAGCTAATACCTTAGAGTTGATAAGAGATTTTATTAAAAGGAAAACAACAGTTGAGTCTCAGAAATAACATTGCATGTTTATTTATCTTTGTAATTATTTACATAATTTAGTTCTATCTTGTTGTTCTTGTTATATTATAATTGCTGTAGTTGTTGTTGTTGTTTTTAATTACGTATTTTGTTTTAGCCGTATAGCTGTAGCTATTGTGCATTGATGAGTATATAAGTTTCAAGTGGTCTGGAACACAGGCTATCAACGTATAGAAACCATAGAAACTGCATAGCAACGAATGATCTTTGTGACACAAACTGACAAAGTAATGTTTTGCAAATGGCTGACTGTCCTGCAAGAAGGTTCACCATAAAGTTGGAATTTGTCCTGATATCCTCCAGAAAAGGAGCGTGCTGCTGATTACAGCATTTAGTTTTTCATCATTCAAGGAAATATTCCAACTAAACTATGACACGAGTAAAACCACAAAGGTATTTGAATGAAGCATTATTTTTTAATATTATTGTGTTGTGAATGGTTGTGTGATCTGCTTAGTGAAGCATCGAACCACTACTTTCCTACGTCAAAGGACTTTCTTTACCACTACGGTACACAGCTATTTCTAAACATTACATAAATGCTTCAACCTTGCATAATTTATTGAAATTCAATCAAAACAAGGCCATGTTGCTGCGTGCATTGCTGCAAGTTTCAGATGCATTTTGGCAGCAGCGGGCAGAAAGCTAGAAAGAAGTCAAGAAGTGGACTTGATGAGCCTTGATGGTTGATGTTTGGGTTTGGGATCAAAAGCAAAAGAAAGAATTTGGTAAATCAGATGAACAAGACCTGCCACAATTTAATTTAATTATTACGTATTCAAAAGTGGAGTAAAATAGTTAGTTACCGGTATATACCAGTCAAGTTAGCCCCTCTGTCAAACCACGAAGGCCTAGAATAGGCAATGGTTTTTTTTTCATACTTTATTTAACGTTGGTAAATAGGTAAGATAGCTAATTACAATACATAAATGCAAGAATCAGCTAATTAATACCAACAAACATAACATAATTAATACACATAAACATAATTAATAGTTAGGTGCATGAAAGTTAGGCCAACAAACCAAATAGCGACGATGAGTTGGGAAGGGAAGATTGTGAAGGCAGGGGAAGAGGTAGTTATAACACCACAAAGCCCAACTGTGCTGCCTTCAGTTGAAATCAGAGTAAACGGAGATTCAAAGCCTTCGAACGAAGCAGTTCAAGAAAGGTAGGTCTTTGCAAGCTGCCGAGTCATATTATCGGGCAGCCCCCCCCAGATTTTATTTTTCCCTACGCCCGTGATGTTCAGTTCAGTTCATTGATTTTAAATTCCACTACTACATACAAACACTCTAATATATATTAAAACAACTTACAACAATATAAATAACTACATACAGTATCAAATTAAAAGGCAAATACACATAAAATAAGGCAAATACACATAATACATGACACTAGAGGATTTGTATGAAGGGGAATTCTTAAGGAGGAACCAGAGACGTAGGAACCGGGGGCACTGGGGGCACGTGCCCCCCCAAGATTTGAAATAAACAAAGAAGTGCCCTTTTTGCTTCAGGAAATGCCCCTTTAGCTAATTGAAAAAAGTGCCCTCGAAGTGTCATGCCCCTCCAAGTTTAAGATGCTTCCTATGGCCCTGGGAGGAACTCTCTCAGTAGCAAAGCTAATCGAGGAGAGAGCACCCCCTTTTCAGATGGTAACAATCATTGTGGTTGGCCACTGCTGTTTGGTGTTGTGAGGTTCGAGGTGGGCTATTCAAATTTCATAAGAAAAGTTACATCTTGGTGGAAAAGAAACAAAGGATATATACTTTGTTACCAGGCAAATTTGTTATGGAGTGTATTTTTTTCGATTCAATAACTGGCCTAAAGCATCATTAACTTAGACTTAAAACTATGGATTTTCAGGAAAGTTTCAGGGGTAAATATCCTTCACAAGAATCCACATTGTTATGTTCCCCAAAAATTGTCTTTGGTTGAAGGAAAGGCATATAATAAAGTGTAATTTCATTATCTTACCCCTGATAGCATTTCCAATCCAGGTAGCACAGTTCCATAATTTTTGCAAAATTGGGCCTAGCTGAGGTTCTTATAAAAAAATGTGTGTACTATCTAAAAGACCGTGCGAAAGTATATGGGTGCAAGCAATGCACTGTGTAAACTAAAGGTGGAGAAGTGTTGGAAGTGTTGCATCTATTATATTGGTACAGTTTGTAGCAATGGTCTCAATTCTCATGAAATCCTATTGATCTAATGATTAATCCTTAATATTCCCAGCTTTCTTTGATGGCGATGTTTAATCTGTTTTAGCAATGGAGCTGCTTCAAATGATGACAATCAATCTGCTTCATCAGAGAATTCCAAAAAGGACAAGAAAGTTGAGCCTACAAATCAAGTTTCCTTGGGGGCACTAGTTAGTAAAATTCTTATTATGCACTTGCATGTTGTCCCTTTTCATGTTTGACTAACAGATTACTTTTCACAAACCTACGGTAGTTGTTGATGATTTTCAAAGATCTTTTAAAGTGTGGTCATTTCAGCTCGCCAAGATGGGTGTCTGAATTTGGATTTGCTTGGCATAAGTTGATTTCATTATCAAATTGTTGTTGACTTGGTTTGGTGAGCAATTTTCTGCTGATCGCATGGCATCACATTAGCATGTGACTTTCCTGGTATCAAGAACAATGAGTCATTGGTCATACCAGGATGGTGAGATTTCTTTTAAGCCAATCATAGTGAGAAATTCTTTGCCCTGCCCTGTTCCTTACTTTTGATAGACTCATTATACCCTGAACATGATAAACTTGCTAACTAATGAAAGGCCTGCTTTAGGAATCTCTTGCAAAGTACGTTTTACTAAACTCACTTAGTAATATGAAACGGAGAGACCAACGTCAACCCGAGGGGCAAATCAGATTTCTAAGATTTCTAAGACATTTTGAGATTTTCAAAGATTTTCAAGATTTTGCAAGATTTTTCAAGATTTTGCAAGATTTGAAAGGATTTAAACGATTTTGAGATTTTTGAAGAATTGCTGAAAGATTTTTTTGAGAAGTTGTATTATTTTTTTGGGGAGATTTCTGGGATTTTTTAGATTTTTGAGGATTGTTAGGATTTTCTTTGGGATTTTGAAGATTGTTTGAAGATTTTTGAGATTTTCAAGATTTCTCCAGATTTTTGGGATTTTAAAGGATTTTTTACGAAAGTGTACGAGATTTTCGGAGTGATTTGCCCCTCACATCAACCAAATAGATTTTCATATCTGAGGTAGCACCCTGCAACAAATCCCAAAATAAGGTAACACTTCATGTTTTCTTCCTTAGGCTTGTAAACTCTTGATTCATCATATTCCAAACATCTTATGTCGTCAAGCACTTCCTTATGTCAGAATGCATGATGACATCCTTTTACGCAGTTTCTGCTCTGCCCTCCTTCACACGAAAGTAGAAAGTAAGACACTGCAGAGGAGCTTGTATGATGTGTCTGCTGTGTCTGATGTAGCCTCCGGAAAGGATGTAGCCTCTGGAAAGGATGTAGCCTCCGGAAAGGATGTAGCCCCCGGAAAGGATGTAGCCTCCGGAAAGGATGTAGCCTCCGGAAAGGATGTAGCCTCCTATGCAACATATCTTTAAAGAGACAAACTTATGAAATATATTTAGCCATGATATAAATTGGCAAATGACCCATGTTTTTTTACTCACTGAGTATATAATTTGAAGCTTTGTTATAAGATTTTTAAATTCATTATCTTAATTTATTCCAGTTTAGATATGCGGATGGATTTGATTGGTTCTTGATGTTTATTGGCACGTTACTGGCAATCGCAAATGGCATTGCACAGCCGCTAACACTAATTCTCTTTGGTGATCTAATTGAGGACTTCATAACATATGGAGAGGTACTACTGCTGAGGAATTCTGTAACTGCAACTGGAAATATGACAACCGCAGCACCACCTCCGTTGTTTGACATTGATGGAGAAATGACTAAATTTGCAGGATATTATGCTCTTATTGGTGCTGGGTCATTACTGGCAGCTTATGTTCACACCGCATTCTGGTCGTTAGCTAGTGTGAGACAAGCGAAACGTATAAGATCCAAATGTTTCAAGGAGATCTTGCGGAAAGAAATTGGATGGTTTGATAAAACTGATGCTGGAGAACTCAGTTCAAGGATTACGGAGTACGTCTGTTTCAGATTTAAGTAAAAAGAAATTAAATATATATATCCAATAAATTTTAAATTATCCAACTTTTTTTATGTGCGAATTCTAAAATTTTCTTATTTAAAAACGCTGTATCATAAAGAAATGTATTAGAAATAATAATCTCTTTAATCTGAAAAATAAGAGCATCAAAGTCAAAAACTTAAAATTTTCATTCCAAACTGTTTTATTAAATCGAGTCGTGAACTAGAAGTGTTTTTATTGCCATTTTAGTTTAATAAATGCTACCATTTCAAACACTAAAAACCTCCAATCGAAATTTATCATCTCTTCTCTCGCATATCCTTTTTTTGTCTTGATGGATGTTAAAGTTTTCTACATTTGGCAAATATAAATAAAACAAATTTTTGGTTTTAGTAAATTTTTGGAGAATGTTTACTTTTTCATTCATGTGCTGTCATTTTTCGTTTCAGTGATGTAACAAAAGTTCAAAATGGAATAGGTGATAAATTTGGTATGTTGATACATTCGTTGGCCATGTTTGTTGCATCATTGGCTATTGGGTTTGTTTACAGTTGGCGTCTCACTCTGGTCATGCTTGCATTGACCCCTCTCATGATTGTCACTACTGCTATCACTGGTGTTGTAAGTATTTTACACTCTTTACTTTACAATATAATCAAATAAGAGTTATATACAATACATTACTCATTCCATTGCTTTGAGGAACTTTAATGCAACGTTCTGATTCCGAAAGCATTGATTGGCCACATGATGAATCACACAATTGGCCCATTTTGAATATTGATGGTTTGACCTTTAGTCGCAAGTGCTAATTTTTTTACTTTGTGATTATTTTTTATTTTTGGCCAGCAACTTCTCCAGTCATAGGCAATTTCTTGAAAAATTCTTAGTCGAGAAACAGCTAAATCAGTATCAAGCAAATTTTCTAAGGCTTAAATCTGACGTGACATAGATAAAGCTCTTTCAAGATAACTTCGACTAATTTATATATAGTGCAAAGAACTGCAAGTAAGTAGCGTTTAGTTTCAGTGAAAATTATAGAGAAAGTTGAGAGTCTTTGTATGAATAAAACTGTTGCTAAAATTGTGATATTACATGTCTGGTAAAGCAGCCCTTTACTTATGTTACTCTTGCCAGGTTATTAGTCGTCTCACTAGTCAAGAACAAACTGCATATGCCAAGGCAGGAGGTGTTGCTGAAGAAGTGTTTAGTGCAATAAGAACAGTTGTTGCGTTTGGTGGGGAAAAGAGAGAGCTTGAAAGGTAAGGGAAGGGGATACTGTTAACTTTACGTGCTAATTATTCAGAAATTGGAGAACCAAAATAAGATGACCAAGAATCGCTGTTTCGTTTATGCGAATATTTTTCATAATATTTTGATTGCTTAGAAGACAAATCCATAGTTGTTGCAGATGGCCAAGCGTATCTCTAAATTTTTAGGGGGAAGGGTTTTCCGTAATACTAGTCAAAATCGATGTAATTTCTGCTTCTTTATATCGTTTTTTGATAAATTTAAGGGGGCAAAACTGCCCCTGCTGCCCCTATGCTGTGTATGGTAATGTTGTTTCGATGTGACCCAAGGCCATAATTATATTCATGATCAGCCATAAAAGTATGAGCTACCAAATTATTTATACCCAACACTACTTGCAGAATTATGGAAGGATATGTGTTCGTTGATTTTGCTAAGTTATTTTTTCATCTGTTCTCTTGCAGGTATAAAGCATGTCTTGGTGATTCAAAGAAGGCTGGTATAAAAAAGGGCCTCAACTCGGGACTTGCATTTGGTCTGTTTCAACTCGTAACATTTGGCTGCTATGCAATTGCGTTTTGGTAAGATTCAGTTTTGACCTGTTTCACATAATTTTAAGAACACGATTGTGTTCTCTGACATTTCGAAGATTAGCTCAGTTTTTTTTTTATATATTCATCTAAAATTTTACACTACATGTTACAACCTACTATACTTTCTAATTACTATACAACTATACAACACTACAGGGACGATACGATACCAGGGAGTGCAAAAGACTATGACTACCCCCTGGCCATTACATAAAACATGNGACTTGCATTTGGTCTGTTTCAACTCGTAACATTTGGCTGCTATGCAATTGCGTTTTGGTAAGATTCAGTTTTGACCTGTTTCACATAATTTTAAGAACACGATTGTGTTCTCTGACATTTCGAAGATTAGCTCAGTTTTTTTTTTATATATTCATCTAAAATTTTACACTACATGTTACAACCTACTATACTTTCTAATTACTATACAACTATACAACACTACAGGGACGATACGATACCAGGGAGTGCAAAAGACTATGACTACCCCCTGGCCATTACATAAAACATGCAACTAAATTAAAACTACGAACAAGTTGCACCTAAACGAATAAATACTGATAAATGCTAAAACCTGTTTCACATTGGAGGTCAAGCCAGCATGGGCGATAATGCTGACCAGCAGAAACCCCGGCAGAGAGAACAATAATGACAACAACTGCCGCCGCCACTGTTCCCTCTCCAGAGTCCCCACCGCTCAAGACACCGCGCCCATGCTCTCGATTTAGGCTCAGTTTTTGGTTCCTTGTAACACGAGGTACGTAGTTTGCACCTCTCAATAGTTGGCTGGCAGAACTGAGTAGAACAGTGAAGCGTCGATTCCCAGAATTCCACTTGGCAACACAATGATTACAGTCATTTTGCAACAATCGTAGCGCTTGATCTAGCCTACTCTTGAGGCCGTAGAAGCTGTTGAAATCAATGCTGAAATCCCTATTCTTTGCCAACAAAATTTTTTCTACTCATTTTGCCATGTTCATTTATCTATATCAAATGAGTGGATTATTTACATCATCGTTCGATTGTTTTTGGAACTTATATGATGATCTGCTATGACTACAGACGAAACGTTCAGCAAATGACCGCTACGATATATTAACGTCTGAATTCATTTGTCCGAAAGTCTTTCAAATGCACAGAGTTTGATTTAAGGTATATTTACATATACTATCAACGAACATTTTAGGCGATGTTTTATTTTTTAAGGTATGGTGCTGAACTGATTATTGATAAGAAGATCACTGGTGGAGATCTAATGATCGTAAGTTTGCATGTTTTTGGTCGTGTTTAGGGGGGGGGGGGGAGTCATAGGGTGTCTTGTCCTTAGTGAATACAGACTAGCTTCTCTCGCATGCATCTGGTCACCGAAAAAAAATGTATTTCCTTTTTATCAACTCGCTCGTGATACATTTTGCAACTATAAATATTCTCAGTTTTACATCACCAGTTTGCTTTCCTGTCTAGCGATAACTTGAAAATGAAGGCGGATTTTAAGATTCTATAAACACAATTTACCATTATTCCTGATGCTTTATCCGTTTATTGAAGCTTTCCAGAATGTTTTACAGACCTTTCCGTTTGAGAAGAGCTATCGGTCTCACCCCCCTCCAGGCTCCCCTCATATGTAGAGTGGGAGCTGTAGTCTGCTCTCCTGAACTGTTCAGAATAATTAATTCTTCCCTCTGAAATATCCTTTTCCCTTGCTTTCTATTCCTTAGTTTGGAATAGCTCACCTGAACATTACTAGGAGAGCCATTTACTGCTCCCCTGCTAATAATCATATGGTCAGGTCTGGGTTTGGTTCCTTTTATGATTTAGTGGTGTCAAGTTTTGTGTTTAAACTGTCTTTTCTTACACTTTTCTTGCAGGTATTCTTTGCTGTTATTGTTGGTGCAACACAAATTGGACAAGCAGCTCCAAACATACAGGATATTGCTAATGCCAAAGGAGCTGCGTATTATGTCTATGATCTAATGGATGCTGTAAGTGAATGCCATTTCAGTTGCTTATAAAACCCCAAGTACATAGACCCCGTTTACACTGTACTGGTACAGCATTGGATCCGTCACAAAAGTTTAACGGATCATCATTCTGTTTACACTGTTCCTGCTAATGTGCTAATCGGTAACAGTTTTGCTCCTTCGATCTATATGATAATTTTGTTCTGGAGCAGTGTAAACGCTCTTGAACCGCAATAACTTTGTAACGGATCAAAACTGTACCGGTACAGTGTAAACGTGGTCATAGTCCAGCTGTACAGACCTGAAACAACTGCCATCACACAGGAAGTCGTATTTNGGGTGGGTGGGGGGGTGGGGGGGGTTCATAGGGTGTCTTGTCCTTAGTGAATACAGACTAGCTTCTCTCATAAAGTGGTACGAGCTACCAGTATTAATAAATGAGTTCGCTGCTCTTCTAGCAATTTTATCAGCATGCATCTGGTCACCAAAAAATAAATGTATTTCTTTTTATCAACTCGCTCGTGATACATTTTGCAACTATAAATATTCTCAGTTTTACATCACCAGTTTGCTTTCCTGTCTAGCGATAACTTGAAAATGAAGGCGGATTTCAAGATTCTATAAACACAATTTACCATTATTCCTGATGCTTTATCCGTTTATTGAAGCTTTCCAGAATGTTTTACAGACCTTTCCGTTCGAGAAGAGCTATCGGTCTCACCCCCCTCCAGGCTCCCCTCGTATGTAGAATGGGAGCTGTAGTTTGCTCTCCTGAACTGTTCAGAATAATTAATTCTTCCCTCTGAAATATCCTTTTCCCTTGCATTCTATTCCTTAGTTTGGAAAAGCTCACCTGAACATCTGCTAATAATCATATGGTCAGGTCTGGGTTTAGTTCCTTTTATGATTTAGTGGTGTCAAGTTTTGTGTTTGAACTGTCTTTTCTTACACTTTTCTTGCAGGTATTCTTTGCTGTTATTGTTGGTGCAACACAAATTGGACAAGCAGCTCCAAACATACAGGATATTGCTAATGCCAAAGGAGCTGCGTATTATGTCTATGATCTAATGGATTCTGTAAGTGAATGCCATTTCAGTTGCTTATAAAACCCCAAGTACACAGACCCCGTTTACACTGTACTGTTACAGCATTGGATCCGTCACAAAAGTTTAACGGATCATCATTCTGTTTAAACTGTTCCTGCTAATGTGCTAATCGGTAACAGTTTTGCTCCTTCGATCTATATGATAATTTTGTTCTGGAGCAGTGTAAACGCTCTTGAACCGCAATAACTTTGTAACGGATCAAAACTGTACCGGTACAGTGTAAACGTGGTCATAGTCCAGCTGTACAGACAGGAAACAACTGCCNAATGCCATTTCAGTTGCTTATAAAACCCCAAGTACACAGACCCCGTTTACACTGTACTGTTACAGCATTGGATCCGTCACAAAAGTTTAACGGATCATCATTCTGTTTAAACTGTTCCTGCTAATGTGCTAATCGGTAACAGTTTTGCTCCTTCGATCTATATGATAATTTTGTTCTGGAGCAGTGTAAACGCTCTTGAACCGCAATAACTTTGTAACGGATCAAAACTGTACCGGTACAGTGTAAACGTGGTCATAGTCCAGCTGTACAGACCTGAAACAACTGCCATCACACAGGAAGTCGTATTTCGTAACGACAAAGTTGCTTTTGGAGGAATATACAGAAGCATTTAGTGATTAATGCTACAATGAGATAGGACCGAAATTGAACTTAGGGCTGGCAAAGATCAATTGGGGATAAATATTCTTTAATACTGCAATGTTCTATTGGGGGGAAGATAAAGAAGTTAATGGCTTCTTGGAGAAGTCAACTAGTAAAAGAGGTTAGGGAAGAAGAATAAGCCACAAAAAGTTTTGGGGAAAATAATGGATTCTTACCCCTGAGATCAATTTTTAGAAGAGCAGTTTTGCCAGGCTTCAATCCGTTTGTTAGTTTAGAGGATATCTGTATAGGCATGTCTCGATTTGTCAGGCTCAGGAACAGCTGGCGCTGTTTGTACCTTTCTAATATTAAATTTCATTCTTTTCTTTTGGTCCTTTGTGTTGTCAAATGTTTGGCAAACTTCTTCAAAAAGGTCCCCCGGAGGCCCCCCCAATGGACCATTGATCGCCTCAGAACCATGGCTTTGAGTGTGATTGGAAAGGTTGTTGACAGTGATTGTTGTGACACGTTCTGTCACCATTGTGTGCATTCGAAATATATTTAGATACGTCTATTCTTCTTTTTCAGAAACCATTGATTGACCCAATGTCTACTTCAGGCTCAAAACCAACAATCGATGGTCGGATTGAGTTTCAAGACATACATTTCAACTATCCTTCAAGACCTGATATCAATGTAATTGCCTTTATGTGTAATTTTGATCTTTGTAATATTATCTCTACGATTTTATTAATTTTATCAATTTATTGACCCGGCTGATTGTAATCTCTTTTGAGATATGAACGTTAGCCTATGGCTAAACGGCAATGTTTCTTAATCTGTTTAAACTTCTTAGCACGAGCAGGTTGTTCTCTCTGTTGAGTAGATTTTGTAGGATTAAGGAAGGGACATGTTTGTTTGTCCTATAGACTAATCTTTGAGAAGAGAGACCAACATACAGTGCAAAGAATCAGTGCTCTAAGAAAACAACTAGTTTTTAACTTAATAGAGACGTTTGTTTTCAAACATATTCTTCCTAAATTTTTGATACATTTTTCTTCACACCCATGGTAGATTTTGAATGGTTTGAATTTGAACGTCGAATATGGAACTACTGTGGCACTTGTTGGTGAGTCAGGCTGCGGCAAAAGTACATTAATCAAATTGGTACAAAGATTTTATGATCCATTGCGTGGTAAGGTAAGTTAAAAGTTATCACTGTCATTTGATAGATTATTGATTAGTGATAGTGAGTCGTTGAAAGTTTCTTTACTTGAACAGTAATTTTCATTTCANAGTGACACATTGTTTCATATGGCAGATAGATAATTTAGATAGCAAACAAAGCCCAAAGAAATCAGTCTGTTTTTAGTTCTTATCTTAGTGTGTCTTGTTTCAAAAAATTAGTTTGTGGGTTCTTATTTTCCTATGTTCTCATTGGCGGGATTTTACTGTTCTTAGTGCTAAGCGTGCCATGTCTTTCATAACGAATAAAGAAATTTGTTTACCCTTCTCTTTATAGCCCAGATGTTAGCAGAGAAATTGAAGAGATCTGTCTCAGTCTTATCCCGTGAAGGTAGTGAAGCCAGCGTAGAGGAAATTTCTCGGTTGGAACAAGCATTGAAAAGGAGGCTGTCTAAACATGGCAAGAAAGAAGCACCACCAAAAGTTGTAAGTTATTTCGTCTATCGTATTGGACTGTAGAACTGTAGAATAGTTTCTTTTGACGTAGAGTTGAGTAAAACGTTTGTGTTGTGTAATTGAATTGGTTTATAAAAAGGAATTTACCAATGTTTTCCTAATGTTTTCCCAGGCATTGTGATGGCTAGTCTAACTGTTACCCTGCTAATTTGTTTGTTTTAGGAAAAGAAAAAGAAAGAAGGAGAAGAGGAAGAAGAAGAAGTAGAAGAAGATGTAGAAGTTCCCCCTGTGACGAGAATCATGAAACTGAGTCTACCAGAATGGCCTTATTTATTCTTTGGGAGTATTTTTGCTGCCATATCTGGTGGCTTCCCTGTTGGATTTGCTATTGTCATCAGTGAAATGATTAAGGTATTAGTCTAATTTTTATTTAGACAATCTTTGCAGTTTTTGTATTGTTTTAAGTTTACTTCCTATTATTATGTACCTTGGATGCATTTGTAATCATAACTGAGTGATTGTAATATTGATTTTTAAACGGAGTTTGTAACAATGGTCTTCATTTAAGGGGATCTCATAAACTGAAAAGATACACAATAAGTATATAATTGTCGTTTCGGCGGACGACTGTCACTTCATAGGCTTTATTATAAACAGAAGTAACAATAGAGACTGATTGTAACTGATGCCCTGACGTCTATTAATATCTAGGAGCACATCCTCTCCGGTAGGTTTTTTCAAAGTCAGAAATGCCAACATAACGTATGATACAAAGAAAACTTTAGCCTTTCGATCTTAGCAAGTAGTATTTCCTACACTAAACTATTTTATTTTTGTAGATTTTTTCATTCACAAGCAAACCAACACAGATGAGAAAAGATGCGGAATTTTGGTCCCTTATGTTTGCTGCTCTTGGTTTAGTATCAGGACTTGCTATTCTTCTTTCTGTAAGTTCTTGTCAATTGTTTACTTCCTTGTTTGATTCTCTCTACTTATAAGTGATCAGCATAGGTTCCAAATCTTTGAAAAGGTCGCTGTAAAAATTCTGTGACCTATTTCTTTGAAGCATTAAATTGTTCAAGATATCGAGTAGTTCGAATTAACAGTTTTCCATTTATCTAGGTTCGATTGTAAGTATAAGGATAAGAAGAGGAAAGAAAACAAGAAATTGTAAGCCTAAAGAAAACACGAGGAAAAAATACAGCTGGCCCGGACCCCTTGGCCCTCGCCAGTTTTATCTTCGTTTATTCTCTTAAACATTAGCACTCCAAAGCATTTTCACTAAATTCCAAGTTTGAGCTTTCTACCAAGTTATGCATCTTTAGCTATTGAATTTCTACCTCATAATACCACATAATTTCAAACATTCAAATCCAAAATATAGTGAACCATTAGGCACAGCATGGGCACACAATGTCTTCAGCGATGGGGACTCTGGGGGGTGGAGCAGTGGTGGCAGCGATTGTTGTGGTTATTGTTCTCTCGGTCGGGGTTTCTGTTGCTCAGCATTGTTGTCTATGCTGGCCTGACTTCCAATGTAAAACAGGCTTCAGTATTTATCAGTATTTAATCGTTTATGTGTAGTTTTTCGTAGTTGTATCATTTAGTTGTAACTTCAGTTGCATGTTTTATGTAATGGCCATGGGGTTGTCATTGTCTTTTGCTCCCTGTGGTATCGTCCCTGTAGTGTTGTAAAGTAGTTTATATGTAATGTTTTAAGTAATTCGTTATTGTAAATCTTTTAATTAAATATAAAAAAAAATTCTACCTCGGTATACCAACTAGCATTCGTGCCATATTTCTGTGAATTTCATTTGCTCTTAGATTTTATTCTAAGCCTTCATTTTTTTTGTAGAGTTTCCTGTTTGCTGTTGCTGGAGAAATTCTTACAAAAAGATTACGTGAAATGTCGTTTCAAGCCATTTTACGGCAGGTAAGACATCAGTTGGCCAAATTCAGGTTCACCACAAGGAACCCGAAAATTTCATTACCAGCGCTGTTTACACATTTTAAAGCTATTCCACTTTCCATTTTGCTGTTTGCATAGTACACATGCTGTTGATTCAATTCGGAACTTTTGCCTCATTTCTGAGTTCTCTGAGGCCTCGAATCGCTCTGGAGCGCATACAAGTTCTTGCAAATTTATTAGTACAAGATAAGGAACCGTATTGCCAGAGCTAAACGTTACACACTATTTATTTAGGGTTTTTAGATTAATCTGGCTGTTATTGTAATTTCGGGTTTTTTCATTGTAAATTAGAGTTTCTTTTTGTTTAGTTGCCTTAATTAGCTTTTAGCTATTCGTAATAATAATAATAATAATAATATTGTGCATTGTTATCAATTGAGACAAACTGATTTAAGATATATTTGTTTGGATGCTTTGTCCGTTTAATGTTTCGTAAATTTATCATCATCAAAAACAGAAAGAAAAAATCTAGATTTCGAACTCTTTCACATCGAGGTACTTTCATCTTTCATGCAAAGATCTAATGATATAAATTGCATGATGGGATTCTTTCCGTTGCAGGAAATTGCATTCTTTGACGAGCCAGCTCATTCTACTGGCGCTTTGAGTGCAAGACTCTCTGCAGATGCTTCTGGTGTTCAAGGGGTTAGTTTTGATTTTTTAGATACCTCAAATCAAGGGTATCAGGACACCTATTATGTAATTAATAAATAAATGTTTACCTTGTTTTGTTTGTTGGTGTCTTATTTGTTTTGTCTCTCCCTGCCTTGTGAGCTTATGAGCAACATTTCAACCGACCTTGGCCTAAATTGGGCCTAACCGAAACCTTTTCTTCTGCGAAGGCGCACTTACACACAGGAATACAAGGTAGTTATCTTGGAAAAAGCGGTTAGGCCCAATTTAGGCCAAGGTCGGTTGAAATTTTGCTCATAAACTCACAAGGCAGGGATGCTCTTTGTCCATTTTGTATCAAGGAAATCTCTCAGTTTTGTATTTTTTTATCACAGGAAAGCTCTTAATGCTTTGTACGCTTTTCCAGCATTTGGTGAACTTTTCTCGAGGTAAATCCTTGAGTGCTAAAAGCTCAACCTTGCTCATTCAGGGAAGGCTCTCTGGACTATAACCAGAGGCCAGAGAACCTTCCTCTGATTATTAGCAAGGTTGAGCTTTTGGCACTTAAGAATTTAGCTCAACATAAAGATCTTTTATTGGTCTTTTATTGGTCAGAGTTGGTCTTTATATTAGAATTTCCATCAACTATTTTTTGGATGCTTATTAATTTGAAAAGCTTACACCGAAATTTGTTCTCTCCTTTAGGCAACAAGCAGCCGTCTCTCAACTTTGGTTCAAGTCGTCGTAATGGGCCTATCTGCGATCATCATGTCATTTGCATATCAATGGAAACTCAGTTTGCTCATTTTTGCTTTCATCCCCTTCCTCCTATTTGCTGGTGCGATGTATACATCAATTAATACTAGTTTTGCTGCGAAAGAAAAGGAGTCAATTGTCAAGGCCTCTGCAGTAAGTTTTATTGCATCCAGGACTGCAGGACCAGGGCCGAAGCTAATGGTGGGGGGGGGGGGGCCGGAGCGCCCCTCCAGAAGGCCATTTGTCGGACAGTTTACTCCGCCTGTCGGATTTTTTGTGATATACAGGCCCAACTGTAAAATATTTTGCTGGAGAAATGATGCATTGAACATGAATTTATTAATTTTCCAGTTCGAGGATAAATGATGATATGAATTAATTTGGAATCTACAGCTTGTAACGTATGTTCGTAAAACTGATGTTATTGCTGTCGTTGTTATTAATTTTGCCGTCGGAAAATGTTGGTTCTTTAGCCCCTTGAGAACTCAAGGCTGGTATCGGCCATGTTCAGGACTGCCTCCGAGGATTTTTAGTTTGGTTTCACAGATAAGAAAACAGCTTATTGACAACAACTCAACCCCTTGTTTACATTTACAACCAGTTTATCAAAACTGAATATGAATTATTTCATAATATTGTCTTTGTAATCTATAAGTATACTCTTTTCCATGCTTCTCAGTCTCTGGTGATGAATTAACCTATATTTTGCAAATGATCCTTTTTTATTTATGAGGATTGATTAATATTGACTCGCAAAAGGAAAAATTAGACAGTTTTCAATAAATATTTAATTAATTGCGGGTGATTTTGACGGCCAAAACCCAGGTTTTGATATCTTTCTCGATGCTCAATCAATCTGTTATTTATTTCAATGCTATATGCATCAATAAATAAATATCACACCCGAATGAATCATTGTTTTAAGTTTTTTATTTTTCGATTACGCTGTTATATCCAGATTTGAAGCTATCTGTCCCTTTTTCAATTATCACTCTAGATGTCGCTGAAACTTGGGTTTTGATACTCTAATGTGTAAAGACAATAGCTCCTTTTGTGAAAGATTTTTTCGGAGCAAAAATTGCTGGCTTTTTCGTGTTAAACTTCTATTGTTTAATAATGAGGCTGGACCTTGATGAAAAGCATTGCATTTGTACGTTTAAAAGTGCAGAAGAGTCCTACAGGACCAGCAGCTATCGATTTCAAGGTGGACTGTGCCTGAGCCAATATTTAGCAAATGGATTCATGGTTAAAAATTTCTCATTTGTTCTTCAGGTTGCCACCGAGGCTGTTTTGAACATTCGAACAGTGGCATCTCTTGGGGTTGAAGATCATTTCTTTCAGCAATTTGAATCTCTACTGCTTGGTCCATACAAGTATGTCGTGAGTTTTTTTTAGATGTGAACTGTATTAATGAAGAGTTCGCTAACAAGTTTTCTACGGTAGATTCCTACGTAAGCAGGTCCATGCTTAAAATGATTATAAACACAGCTCGTTAATGAAGATCACGGATCGACACACTTGACGACAGTTTACTATTTTGAAACTAACTATAAAGGTTCAGATAACGAAATAGGGGAGCTTATGATTTATGGTTCTATTTCAAATTAATTCATGTTTATTTATTGGATTCATTTGAATGTGCTTTGACGTCTAATTCAGAGGTTGTAGGTTCGGCTCCAGCTATGGTGGTTTCAGTTTTTTACAAGTTTGAAGAAGTGCAAGGAGAACGGAGAAAGAAAGAACATACTGTCCAATGGTAAAGTGATTACTCTGAAGAAAAATTGTTTTCACAAATTAATATAAGGGCTTCAGGTTGCTAAGATATTGTTATTCTAGAATGAAGAGTGATTTCGTCTTGATAAATTTTGATTTCAATCTTTTTCCTTAATTGTTTGGATCTTTCATTTAATTTATTCGTAACTTTTTCTTTGCAGGAAAGCACAATTCAACAGTCATTTATTTGGTATATCGTTTGGTTTTTCATATGCTGTATGGTTCTTTGTAAATGCTGCTGCATTCCGGCTTGGAGGCTATCTAGTTGCAAGGGGAGAAGTTGAATTTCAAGACATGTTTAAGTAAGTTTTTCTAAGCTATGATTTCAAAGAAAGCAGCCCATTGCCTCCCTTTGAGAGTGGTATGTGTTTCCCTCTGCTATGTGTTACCAATACACGTTTTTTTTATAAGAAACTTGGATCAGACCATACTACGAAAGTTTCTTAATTTCACATGAAAATTTCCGCTTTTTAGTACTAAAAGTTTCTTTAGCTGTTTCTTATTTTTCGGTGCACAAATTATGATTTTGCTTCTACCGTTGCCACGTATTTGTCGCGTATTTGTTTCTTGACATTCAGCACAATGTTTACCAAGAAAAGGAGTTGTATTGGGCTCAAAACATAAAAATTATAATGAATATTTCTCAAGAATAAAGGTTCAACGGCAATTTTGCTATGATTTTCTTGGATTTAGCATTTTAAAGTTTCTTAGCGCTTCTCAAACGTAGTACTAGAGTTTCTTAAAATGTTGGCCATCCTAGTACTAGCTTCTTATAAACCAGTTTCTTATAAAAAAAACGTGTAACAATGCATGAACTTTTTCAGCAAATAGAATTTTTCAGCAAATATTTTCGAACTTTTTCAGAAGTTGGCAATGTTTCAATGGCTCTTTTTGCTGCGATCCACTTTCTTTTGGACTTGCAACCTTTTGCTTCGGAACGAAAACAATCTATGAAATGGTCTATTGGTGAACTCTCTCAAACATTTCTTTATAAAGGCAATCATCGAAGACAAATAGAGCAGACTTTAATTAGACTAATGAAAGACACGCACGGGTATGCCTATTGTCTCTTTGTTTTACAGTAGGCAGAAATCTTAGATAACAATAGCTCTAAAAATAGAGTTGTCCTCCGCCAGTTTTAACTCAAGTCAGTCGCCATTCAAGAATAATTTTTATGGTTGACGTTCGGTTTTTATTTCTTCTCAGAGTCGTATTTGCTTTGGTATTTGCGGGGATGTTTGCTGGTCAAGTTGCTTCATTTGCACCAAATTACATCAAAGCCAAAGTTTCTGCAGCGAGGATTTTCAAACTTCTTGATCGTAAACCACCAATTGATACTTATAGTCCTGATGGAGAAAAACTTGTAAGTTGAAAGTCATTAATGTCCATGTTTATTCTCTTTAGCATATTTTAACATAAATTTTGCCAATGTTTGAACTTTGAGGTCTTGCCGAGGCTAAAAAGCCGAGCTAAGCCGATTTGTGCTTTTGTCAAGTTTTCACGAAATTTGATTTCTTCTTGTCCCTTTCGACAACTTGATCCTGCCTGGAATACTTCACACTGTGATATGAACTAAAAATCAACCAAGAACGAACTTGTAAGATAATAATTTAGTGTGCAAGTCGTTTAAGTTTCAGTTTAAGTTTAAGGTTGAAGGTTTACATCAATTCTCGATGAACATGATTTTGAAATGTCTAGAAATAAAGTAGATATAATGTTAGTATGCAGTTTGATCTAAGACCTTCCACTCAAGGCTTAAAGGCCTGCGTCAACCCCAGTTTATGGTAGAGTCACTTGAAGAGAACACATTCCGAACACTGTATCTATACTCAATACATATATTCAATGAGATGAGCGTAAATTGAGGGTCTTATGCAGTGAGGCTACACTGTATCTACTGTTTATTGTCTACTGTGTCTATGAACTTGTTGCTTCGTACATCAAATTATAATTTTTGGATAAACCTTGGTCATACAAATTGAAAATAAGTTGAAAAATTCATGTTTGTAATCATATATGCTTTTTTTACAGGAATTAATGGAAGGCCGCGTCCTGTTCAGCAATGTTGAATTCAAGTACCCGAGTCGGCCTGATGTGCCTGTATTAAGAAACCTGTCAGTTGGTGTTGAACCGGGTCAGACATTAGCACTTGTTGGTCAGAGTGGTTGCGGTAAAAGTACATCGGTCTCATTGCTTCAACGGTTTTATGATGTTGCTGGTGGATCTGTTGTAAGTATGGCGATTTTGTTTCCTTTCCATTTCTACATAGTGACACAGCAATCCTGAATCTAAAGGCGATGTGTTATCATAGAGTAATCTAGTGTTGCGTAGTGTCTCAGACACGGTGAAATAGCTTCGGCCATGCTTTGACTGCTAAGGACAGCATCGCTTCTGCTGAACTTTCTATGAGAAAATCATTCCATAGACAGTATATAAATTTTATCGTATGCATTTTATAGGGTGGCCTACCATTCTGAATGTTGGTGGTTTGATTCCTCGTCCTGGGAAACCTGCTACTTAGAGCGAGGAGAGTTGCCAACTCTCTCTCTAATTCCAGGCTAAAGAAATCACATAAGGTACGGTCATATCGAATGGAAGGACCAGGGCACTGCTTCGTTAGCTTATCAGTGTTCCTAAAAGGAGCAAGCTTTGGGTGCAAGGTAAAAACAAAGAGTTGCGAGGCTAAAAGCTTCCAAGACGTCCAATTTACTTGTAAGAAGCTTCCTATTTACGGTGCATGTTTTATTATTTCCATAGGAGATCAGTGGAAGAGATATTCGTAACTTAAACCTCGCTTGGATGCGGTCTCAGATTGGATTCGTCTCTCAAGAACCAGTGCTGTTTAACTGCAGCATCAGAGATAACATAGCATATGGCCTAAGCGATGAAGAACGTAAAAATATTGAACAAGAAGAGATTGAAGCTGTTGCACAATCAGCAAATATTCATCATTTTATTGCATCACTTCCACAAGTGAGTATCCTTTATTTTTGTATATAAACACACTTATCTACATCATTTTGATTCTGCTAGAGCACCTCTGGTAATAGCATGAACTATTTTGCTAGAGCACCTGGCAAGCAAAGAACTTCTAGGGAGGAAGGGGGGGGGGGGCTTCGTTGGAAAAGCGGTTTTGAGACACTAACACACAAACGTCTAATCGCCCATAAAATATTCTTCGAGTGTACACAGATATCTTAAAACATGCCACGAGCATTGTGTATTCAAAGCAAAAACAAAGTACTTGAGCTGTGAAATTATAGCTGCAAGTTCACGCAACATTTTAGGACTAGAGCTGCACAATAGCTAGAGAATAGTATACGTACAATTATGACTGTGTGATTGTTTACGTTGCTTTTTCCCTGACATCCACTGAGATTGACAAAATATGCCCGAAGAAGTACTTGAATTTATTGAATACGTGCCGTAAGAAATACCAAGAGAGAAAACACCTCCCTAAAAAGTATGATGAGCCCCCCAGACGCCTTGGTGTAAGGACCACCCCCAGTGGTTCATAAATATCCTAATAAACTTGGCATAGAAATTCTTCACCTCATTGGTGCTGACATGTAAAATCCAGTCGATTAAATTTAGATCCTTGTTCAAACTTCTAACATTTCTCCACATAATTCCTTACACCGCAATTACGAATCAATGAATATTTTATCTTTGCCTTCTGAAGTCCTAAGATTTTGTTAAGCCAAAAAATTTTGAGAAATGCATTCAGAATGGTTCTCTAAGTCCATAGATTGCAATTATTGTGCTTTTAGATATTTTGTAATTTGCTTGTCCGCAGCTTTTAAAGGTAATTAGATCTACCTTTCCATATCAGCACTTATGCTGCCTATTTTAGCAACCTGCTGAAAATAGAAAATTTGCTCTTGATACTGCAATTTTTTTATAGCTTTAACTGATAATTTTTCGTTTACTTTCATAAGGGATATGACACACAAGTTGGAGAAAAAGGAACTCTGATTTCTGGTGGTCAAAAACAAAGAATTGCAATTGCCCGTGCTTTGATAAGAAATCCAAAATTATTGCTGCTTGATGAAGCCACATCAGCTTTAGATTCTGAAAGTGAAAAGGTAAATATATAATTTTGTTGTTAATTATTAAGCTCTTTGCCTTGATTACTTCCCTTGAAGGTTTTCGTTTATGTGTTGAAGGGAGGTCAGTTGGATTTTGATGAGCAAGGGGGCTTTGCTCAATAGAAAGTTCATTCTCAAAACCAATCATGAGTTGCCTTGAAATCACGCATCAATTTGACTATCAATAAAAGATTTTAGATTTTGCAATTTAATCTTCATATTTTATTGTATCCCAGTTATGCAACATTTCCTCCCTAAGTCAGCCGAAACCGGTATCAAGTGACTCCCGTAACATCCTTTTAAACCATCATAAAAGTGGCTCGAACCACTCTCTTTTGATGCCTGCCAAAGGTAACCAATCAAATCAAGAGATTTATAATCCTAAGGAATCTGGAGTATTGAAACATGACTTATCAGTGTGGCCTCAGTGAGTTACTGAAAGTTTCCCTTTGATCATTAAACCATTTGTATTTCTACCTTCTCTCCAGGTTGTACAAGAAGCCCTTGATGTTGCTATGGAAGGCCGCACGTCAATCATAATAGCACACAGGCTCTCCACCATACAAAATGCTGACATCATCGCCGTGGTGCAGGATGGGAAGATTGTTGAGATGGGAAATCATTCACAGCTTATGGCGGCAAAAGGGGCTTACCATTTGTTGAATTCAGCACAGTTATGAAATCGCAATTGGATGTGAATATTCATTATATCTTTGACTATATCTTTGTATATATCACAGTCAGTTTTATTCAGATTAATAGTAAAAGTATAGTTCGTATAACGTTTTTATTTAGGCGAAGCAAATTTCAAGAAATAGACTTTGATTAAACTAGATATGATTGCAATTCTGAAATTCTAGTAAATCTGGATTTGTTTAAACTGCTCTTAAAGAGCGCCAATCAACCAGCATCCTTTGCGCGCTTCGCTTGTTGCCTTTCGACTGCGGCGGCCATTTTAATATGACAATATTCTCTGCAAAGTGCGACCGCAAAGGATGCTGGTTGACCGGCGTTCTTAAAAACCGGCATTATTTCTAGAAAAAGGAAAGAGTAAAAAGAAAAGGGGTCTTAACTGGTTTTAATTTTTCCATTTTTACCTGAAAATAGTTTAAATTACTCAAGCTGGATGTGGTTTGGTTTAATAACGAAAAAGAACCAACAATCGTGCGTGCAAATGTTATTTGTTTTTCTTTTCTATGTATTTTCTACGTAAAAAGCTGAGCGTTTGAGCAGAGCAGAAGAATTCTTTCATATCTAAGTTAATCTAAGTTTGCTGTGTTGTGTTCACGTTAGATTTCATTGCTTCAGGTTTGTTTAGTTAGTTCCACATAACGTTTTTTTGACGTATTTATTCATAATAATGGACTACGTTAGATGTTATACCATGTTTGTTATTGTAATAGAATTTGTTGCATCCATGGTGTAACAGGAATGGACATCAACTTTTTAAATTGACATGTTAAATGCAGTTGTTGCCGGAGAGCTTACATAGTATCATTTTAAAATAGGGGTATGAGAGTTGGAAGGAGGGTTTGTATGGAAGGAGGGTTTGTATACATATTTAAACATGACGTTTTTAAAGCTTTTTCCTTTTTAGTTCCAAGTATTTGCGCCAATTTTAGCCAGGAGCATTCTACCGGGTGACCCAATAAAAATTGAAACTTTGAAATCCCCAAAATGGATTATGTTACCGATCTTTAATTTAGTTGTGTATATTTGGGTCACGGGTCAGATAGATTTAAGAGATGATCGTTATTTCATTCTTCTGGGACAGAGACGACAAAATTACAGCATGAAAAACGCAGAAATCTTACGCAGAAATCTATCTTGCGATTATATTTGATAAGAGCTTTGTCAAGGAAATGGGAAGCTCATTTAAGTGGTAGTGCGGAATGAAAATTCAATTTGATAATCATTTCTTGTGATTTCGGAGTATGCTTCAAAACCAGGTAGCTCGTAAAACACAAATTCCATACTTTCAAAGCTTAAATTAATTTTTTCCTTGCCACAAATGCACATAAAGAGATTTAGCCAATATAACAAAATTTTGATGGTTTTTCAAAAAATTTAACTTTTTGGGTCACTCGGTACAAATCATTTGCACGAGTGTTTGCACAAATTTGCAGTTGAGTATTGTAAAATTTCATATTAAAGTCATTATGCTGTCATTGGTATCATACACAATTCGTTAGAACGAGATAGAAGCATATATCGAAAATTATTAATCAATTTGTTTCATCTGCGTCCTTAGAAAACGAAGTATCTTCTTATTTGAAGGTGTCGTGGCGCAGTGGTGTAATCCTCTGTTGCAACCGGAACAGTCAGGCTGACAGGGTTCGATCCCAGTATGAGCCCCCTCCGAGCCGCCCCACCACTTGAGCGTCATGACAAGGTGTCACGGACTCGATTAGGTCTTCTCTACTTCTGCGATCCGAGCGCTTGGCGCTAAAAACCGCAACTCCACCTCCACTTCACCATTTGAATTTGCCTTGCTGTTTTGAATTTGAACTTCAAAAACGATTATCCAAGCATCCAAGGCACGAATTCTGCAAATTAACGCATCAAAATTTAAATCAACTAGCCAAGACTATGATGTATTATTTTTCAGTATAATTTAATCAATATTTTCATTGCTAGATTCGACCAAAGCTGATACATTAATTTAGGACCTTAAGCAGAGATTGAGATTCTGTTTGTGCTGACAGTAAAAGATTCCACAGTTTCATATCATATTGAAAGAAACCGTTGACGACTTTTCACTTAACATGGTTTCATTTCAATTCGTAATCTTTCATTCAAGAACTGTGTTTGTTTCATTTCATACATTTCTTTTGAGCTACGATCTCCCCATGACAACAAATCATTGACAACCTCGCAGTTTCATACAATCCACACCTCTCGTTTCACAATGCTTTCAAACCTAACCCTACAAGTTACAAGTTATTGATCCTTCCCTAGCTGATATTGATATGATATCACTTTAGAATGTACTATCTACACCATACACCGTTTTCCTCCAGGCTACTGCAAAACAAATCATGGAATCCCCAGCTGGCCAGGGGATGGGATTTTTGCGCAAACAAACACTTGCACTGAGATAATGAAAATTTGAAAACAGTTCAAGAAAAAAAATATGTTTTGGATTTCCTAGGCTAAATTTAAAAAAATGTATACACACAATGTTTAAAGTTTTTTTACGAAAATGCCTGCAGGCTGTCCTCCGCGTATCGCCCTGATGCGAAGCCACGATCACCCCGTGTTTGGTGTGACTGTGACACTCAACAAATAGGGGGTCTCTGTTAGGTCTTGGTGCCTTTCTCCTCCCCGTTATCGCCTTGGGCTCATGCTGTGATATTGAAAACAATGCAAATTCAAATGCTTGAAATTCTCAGGTGATGAATTTGAGAGGGGCGGATATGAAATAATGTTTATCTGAGATTGTTTGGTTATAATTGCGGTATTTCTTTTGTTGACAAATAATTGATTTGTTCATTTTAGAATTCCTTTATTCTCTATGCGGGTTGCGGTTCTTTGAGCCACAGAGAATGTCACTTCACACCAAATGTCTGTGCCTTATTCGTTCTCTAAAAGTCAACTTAGAAATCAGAGGATAATGCAGCAGTAATGTTATGAGTTAAATTGAGAAGGCTTTGTTTGTTTATTGCAAAGATGGAATGGAATTAAAAGGGATCTATTGTTGTTAATTTTAGCAGCTCCACAAGACATTACTTGCTGCATTGAAAATGCAAACAACTGAGAAAGATCGGCCTCGAAGGCCACGTTCATTTGTTGGTGGAGCGGGAAGCTTTGAATTCACTTATGACCGACAGTATGGCGGAATAAGAGACCCTGGACAGCCTCAGGAAGTAAATGAAAGGAAGCCACGACGACCACTGAGTCTTTATGAAAGTTTAAGTAAAGACATGCAGCAACAGACAGCGAGCACCGCTAGGCGAAATAGCGCAACGTCACCCGGCCATGAAAATGGAGATGGAGGGAAAGCATTTGCCAAGTTAAACACACAAGAAAAAGCAGACGAAGTCAATAAAGACAAAGAAAAGGTCATTACGATAACCTTAACATATTGATATCTGCTTAGTTTTATTTGGGAGCACAGTACATCTAAAGTTATGGAGATATGGCGAAGGAAATAGATCATAAATAAGAGGCGGGCCTAAATCGTATCACATTGCATGGATGAAGTATTACCTATCGTTGTGATTGGCTTTGTTTTGGTCAAGGGGCTTTGGTTGGGCGAGCTATTTGTGATTTCTTTTTGCTTGGTTGGAGCTTAGAGCTTGTTTATCAAGAACTAAAATTGAAGTGGGAAGGGACACTATTAGGGACAGAGAAAGCCGTTTTGCAAATATAATACATTACAGATATTGTGAACATGGCGACACAGGGCTGGTTGACAATATTTACAGGACATAATACTGAATGTACACTTTTACCTGCAACCTTCAGCGTCTCGTCGTACTAGGAAAGGCTAGGAATGTGTCAAGCACTGAAAATTGTAATCACTAGGCCCAATGTTATGCCAGAGTTAAGATCGATCTGCTGTCTCACAAAATAAATAGGAAAGTATAAATTTTCTGATCAAGGAAGCAAAAGCTCAGTCAGTAAATTGAATTGAAATTAAATTGAAATCTAATTACTGGTGTATAATATATTTCAAATATAAAAGTTACAAATTTAATCTAAAACACCCCAGGTTAAAATGGCAGGGATAGCATTAAAAGGTCAGTGCGACCTTGTTCCACAATGGTCCATCCAGAGGTGTTACTAAAAGAAAAGTTGTCACGAAAGAAAAGAAATAAATACTTTGTGTTAAAGGTTGAAAGTAAATGTTTTGAAGAGAAAAAACAATTTCCTTTTTAATTCTTACTCCGCTAATCTAAAGATTTTAATCAAACTTTTTTACCATGGACACTACATGTTCAAGAAGACACATGCCAAATTTTGAAGGCAAAAGCTTGGCTAGATTTTCCACCATAAATGGTAGCCTACTCAACAACAAACACTAGAAAAACTGGTCAGTGGATTATCGATAAGAAATGCGAAAGAGTCATTGAAGCTCTGAAACCTACAAAATATTTTAAAATGACCAGCCTCAAAAGCTGCGAAAGCAAACTATTGCAATTAAGATATATTTTGATTGCCAAGAATATGGGTAATACCATGGTTTTTACAGAATTTTGATAGACTGATTGGTTCCGGAATAATTAATAAATTTCTTGAGAGGAGGATTTCTGAAAACCAGCTTTCCGTGCTCATGAGAGCGGAAAGCAGAGTTAACTTTTTAGTCCTTTGCTTGAAATGAGATATTTGCGTAGAATTGACCTAATTTTAATCAAAGATTGATCAGGATTGAATACTTCAAATCAAAGTACCATGAGCAACGGATATGTAGCCGGAAAAACTTGAACACTTTTAACTGCAATTTGGACAAAACGTTTCGGACAAAACTTTAACCATCTGAAACTTTTACATTTTAAGGTACCTTTGATTTGAGATAAGGTAATGTAATTGAGTGTATACTAATTCCTTATTTGAATAATGTATCCCATCAAATTTATTCTCCTTTGCACACAGGTTGTCAAAAGTGTGAGTATGGACAAAGGCAAGGAAGGTCTTGGCGCACGAACATCCTCAGATGCATCCTCTAGAAAAGCAGCGAAGGCTTTATATGCTGAGCTTTCATCTCCGCCACCTAAAACAGGAGTTACTGATGACAAGTTCAATGCTGTTAGCAGACTGAGGTCTTTATTTGATCAGGGAAAAGCAGCACCACCACCCCAAAGATCGTTTTCAAGGGGTCTTTCTAAAGACAAACAACTCCCAAGTCAAGATTCAACAGAGGAAAGCAAAATCACAAAGCAGGCAAGCATTGGAGAAGGTAAGCCTGACAATGCAGCAAGAAGACCTAAATTTGAAAGGGTTGAAGCCGAGAAAAGGAAAAAGCTGTTTGCATCTCCGCCACCTATGAAACTTGATGATTTGTTAAAACGAGAGTCACCTAGAGGGCCAAAAAGTCCAGAAGACAGCAGGCCATTACAGTTCAGAAGATCTACTTCAAAGGAAAACATTTTTCCAAATAAGAAAATTGAAACCGAGAAAATTGAAGATGCAAACACAGAAAAAGAATCAACAACACCAAGGTCAGCTGGCAGCTCAACAGAGGATGGTGATTTTGAGAAAATCCATAAACGCAGAAGATCAATCCCTAAGAAACGCTCTTCTTCATTTGAATTTGAAGGGCTTGAAGGAAATGTGGAAGTTTATGGAAAAAGTTCAATTGACATTAATTCAATTCTTGGGCTTGACCCACCAAAAGAAGAAACCATTGAGGAAGCGAAAGAGGCGGTTGTTGAGTCTGAGGGTGCAAAGGAAGTTGAGGAATGTCCTGAAGATAAGAAAGAAATAGTGGAGGAAGTTTTGGAAGTTAATGAGGAAAAGACTGTTGAAGCAAGTCCAGAAGAAGAGCCAAGAACTGAACCAGAGGGGTTGGAAACAAAGGAGGAAGAAGATAGCGAGTCAGAAAGAAAAGAAGACTCCTCTAGCAGTAGTAGCGATAGCAGTGATTCAGAAGAGGAGGAAAAAGCAGAAGATCAGGTCACAAAGGAAGAACAAGTTGAGGAGAGAGAAGTTATAGAAGAAGAGCCATTGCAGATTGAAATGAAAGAAGATGCTGCTATTAACTTGACAATTGTTCTAGGCCAGGAAGAGGAGAAATCGCCAATAGAAGAGAAATGGCCAATAGATGGAGACCGAGTAATTATTGATGAAGATATCCTCCAACCAGAGCTTCAAGAACAAACAGAATCAGCAATTGATTTTGAGGCTTTGCAGGATGCAGACGTTGTTTCAGAAAGCAACGATTCTCTTATAATGGAATGTGATAGTTTTGATTCTTTTGCCCTTGATATCAGAAAATCAAACGAACAAGTTGTTGAAGTGAAGGAAGAATTGGATTTAGAGCCAGCAGAAAAATCCATGGATGAAAATGCAAATATTTCTGTAACCGAAGAAGTGTTGGTTGAAGCTGAGCTGCCTGTTTCAGAATCAATTCCAGAGGAGGATACAGGTGATGTTTATGAAGTAGCAGAGGAAGTCACAAATGTTGATATATCATTGGAAGTTAATTTGAGTGTTACTGATGAGGTAGTTGATGAGGTGGTAGAGGTGATTGTTGAAGAACCAGTTGAACAAGAACCTGCTGAACGTGCGTGTGAGTATGAAGATAAAGAAGCTGAGACAGAAACAGTTGATGTAGAGGAAGAAGAAATAGCTGCAACAGAAAGAGAGGAAGTGGAGAGTGCGAATTTTGAAGATAGTTATATGGAGGATACAGCAGAGGATGAAACAAAGGAAGAAGAAGAAGCTGGGACAGAAACAGTTGATGTAGAGGAAGAAGAAATAGCTGCAACAGAAAGAGAGGAAGTGGAGAGTGCGAATATTGAAGATAGTTATATGGAGGAAACAATAGAGGATGAGACTCCTGATGTCCAGCTTTCAATTATTGCAGAAGTTGCAGAGCTTACAAAGGAAGATAGAGATGAAGAAGATGCTGAAATCACCACAGATGGAATTACGGATGATTCAATGCAAGAGACAGTTGAACTTGATGATGAAGAGTATGATCATACCAATAGCGATCTTGATGATGATGATTCAGCTAGTGCAGTATCAAGTGATACCCCTTGTATGTATGAGGTGAATGCGGAAGTAGAAGAAAGCAATGAGGCAGTCTTAGAGCATGAACAAGAACATGAGCCACAGCATCAATCTGATCCTGAATCAGAACATGGACCAGAATCAGGAGTAGAAACAGAAGGGGATGATACGGTGACTACTGATGACTCAGAGCAGGCACTTCAGTTGCCACCAGCCCCAATGCAGTCATGTTTGAATTCGAAGAAAAATGGAGACAAGAAGGGGAGAAAAGTTTCATTTCATAGCGAAAGAAATGATGTTATCTTCACATACAGCCCTCAAGAATACAATCGAAGTAACAGAGAGATTGATGCTTTGGCAGCTTCTGCTGAATGGGAATTAGAGAAGAGGGTTGATGAAAAGGATATTTTCTCAGTGGATCTGGATAAGCGTAAGTCTTATTGCTTTCTTTGTACCATTTGCATTTAAAACACGGACAACTTGTTTTTTGACCCACCTGTTGATAGACCTTTTCAGACATCGTTTTCAGTCCGAGGCAAGAGGCTGCAAATCCCAAAGGAAGTAGATCGTAAACAAGAGCTATTGAAACTTCACAGGCAGGTGAGAAAAGTTGATGCATTACCATTATGGTAAGCATGCAACAGGGAAACATTTACCATTCTCAGAAAAAGGTTATGGGTTGTTTTCTTTGAAATCATAGTTGAATACTGCTTTCTATGACAAGATCTATCCTTGTCTGTCTCAAAGTCAGGTGGCAAATGTAGCTTTTTGATACAATTTTGGGCATGAGGAGCATGAGGATCAATTAAGTAATCAAATGATTCAATGCTGCAATTCAAAGAGCCCAAGGCTTTTGTGAAACCCCAGCAAAGCTTCAGTTTGTCACGAATGTTCTTATCATCTTGGTTAACACAGAAGGATGGCTTATCTCCGACACATTTGGGAGAATTCTTTTAGGAGTTTTTCAGGAATGTTATCTTTCAACTTTGTGGTAAAGATATCTATAATCTTGTTTTGGTCATGAGATATTTGTGGCTCTAGGATAGGTTATTTGGTACTAATCACAGAAATAGTTCAGCTAAGCTAACATTACTAAACCAATTTATTTATCAGTTTCCATAGTAATCAAAATCAAAATATATCCTCTGAGGAATCATGTGTGCGAAAAATCTTCAATTGAAGTGTCGTGCTTGATGAGGAATGCGTTTGTTAAATTTGAGATTATGGCTTCTTGGAGAAAAGGCTCCAAGTTCTAGCAGCAATCAATGTGTAACTGTAATCTTGGAAGGAATCAGTCTCTATTCCACTATTTTGAACATTTCTCTTCCAAAAAGTATCAGCCAATGCATGATGGCTCTATCATGTCAAAAATTTAGACATAAATTGAATTAGAATTGTCTAAAATCCCAGTCTTTAAAATATGGAACTGAACTGAACTGAGTCTTCCTTGAAGTTTTTTTAGATTAAAAAAAAAATATATTGATTTCTAATGTTCTGCTGAGGAGGACATTTGCAATATGTTAGTTTATTATACATGCTCCGGACTAATTGTTAGAGTTTCCTTCTTTTAATCAAATTTTCTGCTGTTTTCAACATTTCTTTATTGCCAAAGATGGTATCTTTTGTGTTTCTTAAAAGTTGGGCTTCGAAAATTTGAAGGAATTCGAAAATTAGCTGTTTTGCCTATATAGCGATGTATAGCTGTCAGTTCAGGCAAGGAGCGAAACTACGACTATGTATAAGTCTAGTTTTGCCTTACAAACTTTCCCCGTAGCCTTAGGGCTTGAAAAAGTCTTTCAGTGGTACAAAATATGCAGACAGTAGAGCTATTTCCTTAGTTGTTATGTTTTATTACACCGTTTAATTTGCTGTAATCAGCATCAGATGAAAAGAAAATGGCGCCGTTTTTCGACATTACCTCAATGTTTACTGTTTATCCTCTTATTACATTTGTTTGCAGGAGATGGTGGCCTGGGACTCAGCATAATTGGTCTTGGTGTTGGAACTGAATCTGGCGTTGAAAAACTTGGAATATTTGTCAAGTCTCTTACACCTAATGGTGCAGCATACAAGGATAGAAGGTATTTTGTATTCTTGTGTTTTGCATTCTATCTCTGTTTTCAATATAAAAGGAAGAAGCAAACACTGTCCAATTAGGTGACAAATATCTCGTTTCTGGTATACAGAGGTGTTAATTTCTTTGCAATATACCCTGAATAGACCTTTTAGCTATTCTAAAAAAGAGTCTCGATCGAGCGATATTTGTATATTTTTATACGCAGTGTTTAATTGTTCGATTGAGTGGCGTTCTATTTGTTGTTCTGTTGTTCACATTCTAAAACTGTTGTTCACATTCGAAAATTGTACAAAATGTATGAAAATATCGTTCGATTTGTAGAATAACTAAAAGGTCTATTACGGTAATAATCTACCTCCTTCACAATTCAACCCCTTTTCTTAACAAAAAAACGCGTTTATCTCCTCCGCAACATCGACGACTGGGAACCCAGTTTGATAAACTACCATGTTACCCAAAAGAGTATCCACTTTCAACGGGCCACGATGAATCATTCACTAGAACAAGTTTACAAGATGAAATAGTGTCCCTCTAAAGGCAGTCTATCGTGCATTAGTTATTTGAGTGTAATACTCATCTCGTAAAGTCAGTAACTTGATTTTGATATGGAGATTGCTTAAAAGAGAATTTGCATCACATACCAGCAAACTATCTTCTCTTTCTGCGCACCGTGCAGTAGCTGATGCTGTGATTGTTCCTGTTCCCAAATTCATGTCGTTATAACCTATTTTTGAAGAATTCAAATGCAAGACCAGATCTTAGAAGTAAATGGAATCTCATTGGTTGGTGTGACGCAAGATTTTGCTGCTAATACATTGAGAAACACAAGTGGCAAAGTCAGGTAAGTTATGTAGATGCTCTTTATGTCACTTTGAAATTGTTATACTTGTAAAATTGTCATTTTCCACAACATCACACCCTTGATAAGATCTAGTTTTGCGAAAATTATGCCCTTGTCTAACCGATGCCTGAGAATGTGGTTTTCCCGACACACTTTCCCGACAAAGCGTATTTTAGTGCTCGCACAAATTTTGTTTTAGTGCTTAAAATTATTCAGGAAGTAACCTAAGTATCTTGCTGCATTCATGTATTTCTTGTAAGAAACTCGCTATAAGAAACTCAACTCTCAGATCTCCGAGAAACTCGAGTACTGAAAAACTGTTCTTCGAAAATGTTTACATTTAGTCTAGGGTCTTCAAGGCGATGCGTATTTTCGCTTGTTTCTTACACATTTTTATTCGGTAATGTTTTATTAATGTCCAAACAGGTAGGTTTAGAAAAATCACATAGGAGAAGGAACGGAAATCCCCTGGCGATATTAAAAACAAGAATGTTATGAAACTTCCTCGAAAGCCGTAAGAAACTTCGAGAAAAATACGTGCAGCATCTTTGCATAAACTTTTCGTCACGAATTTCTGTCACTATTGCTGGTATTTTCGTTTTGTTTACTTCCGTGTTGTCGATAAGTCAACACATGCTGGGAATCATTCTAAATTTAAATCACGTTGCAGGTTTCTGATGGGAAGAGACACCAAAACAATGGTGCACTACCAGGCCCCTACAAGCACGGCTCAGCCCGACCTTCAGGTGATGAGAAACTCTTTGCAACTTCCGTATATTCTAAACTGTAGTTTTATTTGAAATCTGAGCATTTTTAACTTCATTTCACGGCTCTGGTCGTATATGGAAGATGGCAGAAGTGGTAAGGACCAAATTTAGTTTTTTACTGATACGCTGATTTGTCTTTTTAAAGCGAATTGATCGTCATGAGTGAATTAAATTTATTTTGGTTTCAATTGTGTAACCGCAAGTGTTATATGTTTACGTCTGCCACTGCACTGGATTGCACTAGCAGTGACCTGGAAAGTGTTAAATCATTAGATGATGTGAAGGTTTGGTCAAGGTCGTTAAAAGTAGGGAACAAAGTAGACTGATGGTATCTGCTCGTCATTGAATAAAAACAAACGCGTTCCAATTACAAGACCACCCAATATTAGTGGTGTTATTGTTTGTTTACGTCTGGCGTGGCACTAGATTGCCCCAGCAGTGACGTGGACATGCTAAATCAGGTGATCATGTGAAAGTTGGGTCAAACAAGTTGATATCATTAGCAGGATTGATGGAAGAGCTGCTCGTTATAAGATCAAAAGAAAAACGTTGTAAGACAATTACAATACGATACATCTTTGTTAGGATATCGTCTCGTCGAAGGAGTCACAAGAGTCGATTACCGAAGCCGACCAGACCAGACCAGACCACCCTTACTGGCAACTCATCCCAAGGACTTTAAAGTTTTCTCCGAGGAGAGAAGCATACAATACTTTTAGGATGATCGGTGGTACTACTCCGGGCGGCCAACCAAGGGCTCAAACTCGCCACCTTCCTCACAAAAGGCGAATGCGCTAACCACTATGCCAACCTACCACCTGTATCACATATGATCATTGCAACGGCATGTTTAGCGAGACTAGGAGAGTATTGATCTTGGTATTATCGACAAAAGAGACCATTTGGATATGCCATAAATAGCAGGAAAGGACACGAGATCATGTCTTTTCCTTTGTAAAGCATTAATAATAAGTCAACTGCTAGCGTATGAATCGATACTCTTGAAAATATGAAATCGCTGATCATGCAGTTCTTATTCCTATCACTAATCAAATAGGGTTTTGAATCATTGATCGATCGTTTTTTGGAAAGCACTGCTATTACTGATCTCATTCAGTTAAACTGAATCGTCGTATCGAAAAGAGTCGTTATTCCGTCAAAGCTTACATTATGTACATCCACGTGTTTGATGTCAGGATGACTTCAAGGACGTTTTTCGAATTTTTAAAATTTTGCAATGTTTGCAATTTTTCGGTTTTAGAGATTTATATTTTATGAGCGATAATGTTTAGCTTGTGAACAAATTTCTGCCTCTTAACTTACATTAAAACCTACAATTTACAGATTTAAGTTTTCCTTTTTCATGGATTTGACACAAAATTATGCCAAAATCAGAGGCAAGTAACTAAAAGTCTTTTTCGATATTATTTGTAGGAATTGGAGAGAAAACACAATTCAGTTCTGGTTGAACTTCACTCGAGGGTGCAAAAGGTATGTTCGTAAATGTTTTGGCTGCTCAGCTTCCTTATTCCTGTCTCTCAGAGAATCAGACATTCTACTCCATCTTCCCTGTTTCTTGATTTCCTTCCATGTTCATTAAATTTATTAATAACTTTCAAGTTGCTTTCTAAACACTACAGACTCTCACTCATGGAAATATCTTTTTCTGCTGATTCTAAGATGGAATAACGTAGTTTCTTCTCTTGCACCCTGTTCTTACAATATTCATTCTTTTATCGCCAAATTAATTTAATTCAGTCATGCCCTTCTTCTATGAACTCCCAGCCTCCCTGTGCTAGAATTCCTCAATTGTACACATGATTGTAAGTCACTTTAAAGTGTTAGATATTGAAATACTTCATATGTGTCCAATTCACAGCTGAGTGTTCTTGCTTGCGAAAGGAGTTCTTTTTATAGCCGAAGTCACTTGATTAGAACCGGCCTTCAGTTGTTATCCTTTTACCCCTGTTATATTTCTTATTTTAATTTGCAACTTTCATTATTTAGGCTGAGAGTAAAGCAGCGGTTGCTGAACACAATCTTGACGAAATTAGAGAAGCCTTACTTGAGGTAAAATCCGTTTGGAATTATTTAATCGAAGGACAACAGTAGACCTTTTAGCTATTCTGCAAAAGAGTCTGGATCGAGCGATATTTGTGTGCATTTTTATACGAAAGGTTCGAGTGAGTGGCGTTACAGCTCCTGTCACTGTTGTGCACATTCGCTCGAAAAGTTTACAAAATGTATGAAAATATCGTTCGATTCAAATTCTTTTGTAGAATAGCTAAAAGGTCTATTTATCTGCATGACCTGCAACAGTTATGTAACTCTGTGTATAGATCTTATCGTAAAGCGTTTCACTGCTAATCCTGGTTCACACTAGAGTAAAAACGCCTTGGAAATGCATCAGAAATGCGACAGGAAAAACGTTGAAATTATTTGTTGCCTCAATTTGAGATTTTGTTGGTGCCGTTGAAGATGTGCTGACGCATTTGGATGAATTAAACAGTTTTGATTCCATGTGGAAATGTTAACTCGCTTATGATGAGTTTAAAATCAGCTTAAAAAATGTGCATTGGTGTTCGTCACACATGCAAGAGTGATGCACTTTCCTCTATCAACGAGAGGCAAATGGCTGCTCTTTTTAAATGACGTATTTTCTGAAAGGAATCATTGTTGACCTCAATAAATATACTTAACCACAAGATACAATTTGGATGGTTCTTTTGTCGTCTTCTTCAAAATGCTTTTTAAAGGAGTAGAATATTCACATGCTGTATTGATACATTATGACAAAAACTGCTTTTCCTTATCTTTCCATCTTGTTTAATGTAAAGATGTTTTTCTCTCAAGTTTCAACCAGCCAAAGAATTGATTTAAAACACAGCTAAAATATGCCCAAATGCAGCTTTGTTCGTAGGCCACTACTCAAATCATGCTTGGCTGATGTATTTTTAAATTTGAGTTGTTCTTGCCGTTCTAATTTCATTTAAATGAAATGTAGGAAAGATGAAAGATTGCAATAGGACTTTAGACCCTTAGACTTGTAGACAAGTGATTTAGCTGTATAAAATGACTTAGTTAAGTAAAAATTGCCAAAGATGTTGAATTTATTTGCATTAACATTGCAGGCAGAAGGCCATATCCATGAATTGGAAGCTGAAATTGCAGATGCGAGAGAAGAAATCGAGGTTATGAAAAAGGTAATTATTTAATTTCATTGTATTGAAATGAGATTTATTTATTAAATTTAGCAACGCAGAATATCCAGTATCCTTTTGAAACCCAATAGAGGTGTTGCCAATCTTCTACCCTTGTTCTGAAGATATAAGGCTTTTCGTTGAAAATTCCAACCAGTTTTTAGCCTGGTAATCGAAAGAAGTGCACAGCCTTGGAAACATCGCTTTTTTACAGTAGGTAAATTCTTTCCCTAGCCCAGTTTAGTCATTCAGGTCCAAATGGCACAATATAAAGTTTTATAGAATATTAGAGTTGCTAAATCCTTGGACAAATCCATCTTATTCCGAAGTCTCTCTCTTATTAGCTTCTATATTTTGATTTTGGGGAATTTATTACAAGTATAGCCCACGTAAGAGCGGAGACTTGGACACTTCCTCCTCATAAGCGCACGAGTTTTAACTCCTGTCTTCTAACACTGTTGATTCCATTTTTATGTAAACATTGAGTTGTAACGAGGATAAGAAGAAATACCTTGAGTTGTGCGTGTAATATGCTGTTATCGCCTGCAATACTATTTTTCTTTTCGCATGGTCAATGGATGGTTGCAAATACTTTCTCACATAGCAAATCGTCACATAAGATGTGAAGTGGGGGAGGGGAGAGGGGGGAGGGAGAAACAAGAATGGAAGCAGTGTAATAATTTGACATTAGCCAATCAGGGGCCACTAAAGTTTTTGTTTGTCCTTATGTAATCATCACAAATAATATCTGACTATTGATTTTATCAGTTTAACTCAAATCCTAACACAAATTCTCCTTTCTTTCTTCCAAAACAGTCACCATTCTATCCACGTAGGAGCCTGAAGAATGAGATAAAGAAACCCGTAAGGATGCCTATTTCTCTGGCTCTCATTACTTGAAATATACATATTTCTTAGCACTAATCACTAATCATAATTATTGACCCTTTAAGTGCACCCATATCCATTCACTTTTCATTGGCGCAATCGTTTTCAAATCATTCTTTGATCATCTTTCAATCAACTACGTTTTTCTTTACGTCTACTCCGCTTACTCATGTCTCATTCCCTTCTATTGTCTTCCAAAATCTTGCAACAAGATAGAGCTTGAACCTTAGAACATAAAACTTTTATCATTTTCCCCTTAATAATATCATTGTTTGTTTGAATAGCAAAATTAATAAACAAGCGATTTTATAATAATGTATAAGCTAGCAATCCATAGCCTCATGATCATAGAAAACAAAAAATAAAAAGGAAGGCTGAATGACAGTCCTAAGTGTACACAATTATGCAGCAGCCCCTTTGATTATGATAGCTGTGGGGTTAAATTGCTAGCAAATTAAAAGTGGGGTTAAACCACGGATTTTAGGCTTGTTTTGAAGAATTTTGAGGCTAATCATTTTTATGAAATTGCTTGTAATATGAGAAAGATACGACCGATTTTCACAAACTAAATTTTCTTATCTAAGTTGATATGTTAGCTACACAAGCATTATCAGTTTATACCTAGGAATCTGATAAATGGTTGGAGAGCTACAAGCTTTCAAAAAATCTCGTTTGAAATATTGTGGCTGGATGTCATTCACATATTTGATACTGTGTGGCATTTACTGTAATCTAATAATTTTAAATTCTGTTCTTTCACATTGTTGATACTATGAGATACTATGAATTGATAGAAGTAGCTTTGACTTGTTGGTTACAGAAGTCTACATGCGTTTTTACTGGTTTTCGGCTTTTGTTTTTCAAATGTTGTAGTNTGAGAAAGATACGACCGATTTTCACACTCTAAATTTTCTTATCTAAGTTGATATGTTAGCTACACAAGAATTATCAGTTTATAGGAATCCGATAAATGATTGGAGAGCTACAGGCTTTCGAACGTCTAAACATTTTTCTGACTCACTTGGTAGTGAAATCTCATTTGAACTATTGTGGCTGCATATCATTCACATATTCCATACTGTGTGGCATTTACTGTAATCTAATAATTTGAAATTGCTGTTCTTTCGCATTATTGATACTATGAGAATTGATAGAAGTGGCTTTGACTCGTTGGTTACAGAAGTCTACATGCGCATTTTTTATTAGTTTTCGTCTTTTGTTCTTTTCAAATGTTATTGTTTGAAGTATGCTCCTATTTGAAGTATCCTCCTATTTGTATTATCAAGAAAGTTGCTCCTCATTTTGATATCATTTTGGGAAACATTTGCTGCGAAGTTAAATGTAAACAGTTGACCCTTCGCTGCCTGCTAAGACTAACAGCTGTGAGTTCCAACTCTCACCCGAAGAGCAGGTTTAGCTAAAAACTATGCTATCAGGTGTTTCTAGGCGAATATGAGCACAAACTTGCATGTAACAGGACGAAATGTTTTTCCTTCTAATTTTGAATCGGAAATCGTTTGCAGCTCTAGAATTACTGCCTTGTGAAGATTTAAACAAAAACCCACGGCATAGTGATAATGCAATCAGCCGATGGTACTTTATAGCAGGGGTATGCAAAAGGAGTTTGGAAAAGGGCTTGAAGATAGGTCTAGAAAGAAAGATTTATGAGACAGTGTAAGATAAGTAACGACTTTATTCAATGGATATATAAAAGTAATGAATTTCAATTTTTTCAAGAAATATGAAAAGAAGAACACAGAAAAGATAGAAAACTTGGAAAAGTCGATCACAAACTTGACCAATCAGTTGAGCTACTCAGAAGAAAATCTTGATAAAATCCAGAATGAGAGTGACTCGAAGGTCGAAGAATTAACAAGTTTGTTGGAAGAAGCTGAAAAAGCAAATATTGAGGTGAAAAACGAGAATAATAATCTCATATCTACATCACAAAGTAATGCTGAGAGACTGATCGAAGCAGAGAAGAATTTAGCAGAAGCCAATCTAGAGCAAGAGGAGAAGCTGAAAGAGGTGCAAGAATTGAAGGAGAAGTGTGGGGAACTTGAAGCTGAATTAGAAGAATTGCGGGAATCACAGGTAAAATTTTGGCTAGTCTGCACTTTAGCGGACCAGCTTTTGATGTCAGCAAGTTATGTGTCATGGAGTAAGGGTTAGGGTCAGGGTTAGGTTTTGGAAAAGGGATTTTAGGGTAAGTTAGGGTTAGTTAGGGTTAGTTAGGGTTAGTTAGGGTTAGTTAGGGTTAGTTAGGGCTAATTTGGGTTAGGGTAAGGTAGGGTTTAGTTAGGGTTAATAGGTTATTTGGTCAAATACGTTCCCGAGAGATATGACTTTAAATCTGGTCCGCTAAAGTGCAGTCGTCCCCGACAATGCAAGGGGTGCGTACTTAAACATATTCCCAAAGTGGGGAAAACTAGTTAACAAAAGCCTGACTATCGAAAATGGGTTTATTAAAGGTGGGATCCACCAATCAACCATTCACTCAATAACAGCAATTTCATACCACAAAAAATATTATTATTAATACAATAGAAAGAATAGCAAAGCTTACCGTGCCTTGTCCGTTATTGGTTCTAATGGTAGCGAAAAAAAATACAATCATTGTGTAATAAAACATATAATACTGCAGAAAAAGACGAAACAATGGACTACAATAAAAGATTCACTATTTATACCTTGGTTGTGACTTGTTGTTAGGTTAATAGTGTTCAGTGACTACTCCGTTTATATGTCTTGAACTGTTTATCAATAAGACTTCATATTCCTTGAATATTAATATGATCTCAGGCTGTATTCGAAATCTTGTATTCTAGATCTAGACTGCACCAATTTTATTCACAGGTGCTATTAGAGGAGCTGGTGAGAATTAAGGAAGAAGAGGCGAAGCAGGTTTCGGTTATTGCAGTTGTTGGGGATCAAGTTGATGCAGCTGTTGCGGAGCCGCCACGAGATGACTTAGAGAAGGAGCGTTTGATGCAAGAGATTGAAAATTTGAATGAAGAAGTGAATCTGAGAAATCAATTTGCAGACATCATTGTAGCAGAAAGGGATCATTTGAAAACATTGGTCAATAATCTTGAAAGAGCGTAAGTGCATCTAATGTTTAAAGTTGGTTCCCACTGTGCGATGAACCATCATCGCTTTCTTCATATACAGTGTTTCAAATGCGATGAAGTTCATCGCGTAGTGGGAACGGTATGACGATGAAATTTTACCCTCGTTGCTATAAAATGAAAGCGATGAATATCAATACTTTTCTTGAACTTTCATCCCATTTGAAATTTGGCGATGAGGAAAGCGATAACAGTTCATCACGCAGTGGGAACCAGCCTTTGTATGCAATTCTCGTTTATCTTTCAAGTAAACATTGAATTATAACGTTGTAAATAGTTAATATTGTGCAACCTCTCGAGCTTGAGCTTTTGGCACTGATACGTCTAAAAATTGTGTTTGTTTATCCATTCATAATATTGCATGATTTTATTTCATTGCTTAATGCTAGCTAATATATTTTCTTGCACGAGCTACAGTTTTCTGCACGTTTTACTGTTGTCTGCAGTCGGCTACTCCACTAGTAGCGAAATGGTTTTAACCTAGGTTAACAAGAATATCTCAATATTCTTATAGGAAGAAAATTTTTCTTCAACGAAAGTATTTTGTTCGTTTTTTATAAAGCTATTTTGAAATTAGGCTAAACATAATACTTTGGTCTCTTGAATTTTAGAATCAATGAATTACGTTCAGGAAATCCTTGTTTAGAGAATTTTGAATCAGTTATAGGTCATGAATTTTTCCTGGATAAACTCCAGGCTACGATTCTTTTGAAGGTTTGTTAGTTCAGACCACTGCGGCCAATCGTTGGCATTTATGAAGCATATGGGTTTCAAGCTTATTCACGCCTCTCTTTTCGGTGATATTGCAGTGTTGAGATATTCACTCTTATTGAAAGTATGAGGTCGTATTGGCGGAGGATATAGGATGATTGATCATTTCTTCATTTCATTGACCATTTAGCTAAAAAAAATTGTTTATTTAGACATGAGAGAGAACTGGAAAATAAGGAAAAGAAAGAGATTGAAACAGCTGTGAAGAAAATGTCATACGAAAACAAAATTAAAGCACTCGCAGACACGGTTAGTATTTTGGTTTATTTTGTTTGAAGTTGACGAATATTTTTGCTTTCATCAAGATGACATAGTGTCGCTTAGGCATCTCGGTTGCCCTAGCTCCAAGAAATCTTTAAATTATGATGGTTGCCGCAAATCGTATTTGGAAATCCCCTGTTTCGAGTCAACTCTGGTCTGTCTCGAAATTTTTTACAAAGCATTTATCGGAGAGAATTTTGCAATGAAATTCTGAGCTAATGAATATTAATTTCCTATCTTTTATTTCTTTTCGTAATAAGGTGTGCTGAATATTTAATCAGGCAGCTGCAACTAGCTTTCTTTGAAACTAAATTTCTGTGACAAAAGACTTGAGCCAGACTAAACAATAAAAAGAACAGTATTGAGAAGTAGAAACCTGTTCTTACTTGTTGCTAGAAATTGTGTCCACTAACCCATTCCTTGCTGATTTTTCACAGTACCAGTTCGCATTGATATTCCCATTAGATATCATATTTTGAACCATTAATTTATCATATTGTTACATTAACATATTGCCAAAACCCAAAGGAAACCAACTGACACGTGGTGTGGCTTGAGGATTTCCCATTCATATTTTTTGCAATGTGTTTTCATACACACACACTCACTGTGCTACGGATTATAAAAAATACTGGTTCGTTGTATTCGAGTTATGGGTCGACTAGAGGATGCTGAAAGTTTCATAGTTGTGTTTGATCGTGCTCTTAGAAGATTGAGACACGGATATATGTTTGGATCTTATTAGAAAAACATAAGAGGGAATGGTGGTTTCAGCAGGTAAGAAATTAGATAGAAAATGGGCTCAGGTCTGTTCTGTTCAGACCACGTCAGTCTTGTTCAGTTCAAGTTGACTATTGATTTCATTGTTGTTCATGCCTGTATAAATAAAGAGCGTATGTAACTTGAGTTAGCAGTAGTAGGGCATATCAGAGAATGATACAATAAAAGGAAGGTTATGAACCAAGGAATGTGAATTAGACTTTCCCGTTGAAAATGGGTACATTGATCTTTGTAGTTCACTCTGCTTGGTCGTACAAGCTACGTTATATCCGTTGTTTGCTTCTAAGAGCTGTAAGCTTTATGAACAATTTGTATACGTATTTCGTAATCCTTCTTTTACTCCTCTTTACACAAGATAACAAACTTTCTGTTGATCTGATCAAATCTTTCTTGATTATTTAATCCTGTCTCTTTTTAGGTCAAGGAACTTCAACAGAAACAAAGCACTGAGGGTAAAGAAAAAAAGAAACTGTTTCCTGATATCGATCGTATTTCAGTTGAAAAAGAAATAGAAATCGAAGCAGCAGTAGCAGTGGAAACCGAAGCAGAGGTCGAATTACCCGTTGAGAAGGAAGTAGAGATACAAGTTAAGGAGGTCACCCCAGTAGAGTCACCCCCAAGACGCGCGCAGGCTTTTCAGCTCCCCCCTAGGGATTATGATTTTGTTACCCCACCACGTGACTATGCCGATGGCCCTGTCATTGATGGAACAAAGGTAGTGGTTGAGGTGGACATTGAAGATAAAAGGTCGAGGAAATCTTCCAGTTCAAGTAGCTCGAGCTCAGAATCAGAATCGAAGGAAGATAAACAAATCACTGAAGTTGAGGAACCTGTAACGGAGAGCATAGAACTTGTTGCTGAAAGTGCAAATGCAGTACTGGAAGTAGATCAGCCTGAAATTGGGTTAAAGGAACCAGAGGTGGCAGTTGTGATGCCAGAAATTGAGCAGCAAATTGAAGTGGATAAACCAGACGAGAAGGTTGAACAACCAGTCATAGCAGTAGCCATAAATGTGGAAGAAGCAACCCCCGTTTCTGTTGTAATTGAAGATAACGATGCTAATAAAAGTGTTAATGATGTAGACGTAGGCGTTGATGGAGTAGACGGGGTTATACCTGAAGTTAATCCAGTACAAAAACCACCACGAACATACAGTGATGCTGCTGAAGTCCGCCATGATAAGAATTTGAGGCCTTACTCTGTGCATGAAAATAAACAGGTGGTGGTTATTGTGGAAAGTGAAGAAGTAGCTGTGGAGGAAGCCACTGTGGAGCATGAGCCTGACAAGGTTAGTGATGTCATAGATGTAAAACGAAGAGAAAAGTTTGATTTATTGATTAAAAGAGATATCATTGACGAACCTGAGCAACAACCATTAGACGAGTCGTTATTTAAAGTCCTGCCCGAATCCTCTGTAGACAGTGATAGTGAAGTCCTTGCAGACGTGGACAATATCATGAAGGAGGAATCACCCCAACCTCAGGTAATTGATAAAGACATTCCACAACAAAACCCCGACACAACAAATACCGATGCTCCCAATAGTGACGGAATCCCCCTTGATTCCCCGACTGAGCAAGCAGGAGATGACGAGGGTGACGCGAAGGCCGATCGATCTAGTTTCTTAGAAGCGTTTAGTACGAACCCTACTTTTGGAAGCTGGTTTAGTGGAGAGTTGACGATTGTAGAACAGGATAAGACAGAGGCCCAGGCCGAAGAGATTGCTTCCCAGGTATTGTTTAAGACAAACGCTTCTCATTTCGTAAATCTAATTATATGTTTATATGATCATAATCGCTTGTTTTCTTATTCCAACCAGCACTGCCTGTAGTAACAACACTGCAAACTAACAAACTAACTGCATACTAACAAACTAACTGAATCCTGATCTCTTAAGTAACACACTAACTAACCTTTTTAATCATAACACATGTGACAAGGAATTGTGTGGCTGTTGACTTCTAATGCAAGTGAGAATGATTTTTTTCAATTTGTTTAGATGGTGAAACTTAAAATGTTTTTCTTTGAGTTCATTTCAATACCCGAATCATGTATCAATCAACTCTCAAATATTTGAAGCTTTTATACATCAATAGAGTTTTTTTAAGTAGAATTTTCCCAGTTTTTTTGGCTACGTATTTTAAAGAACTTTACTATATCGACAACCTTATAGAAATTGGTCACATTTATAGGCTGGGAAAAGGACAGTATGGCCCACTTAATATGGTAGCTCCCTTGCAAGTGGGCTTTTTCATCATGGGAATTATTATTCGGTGTAATCATTAACAGTTAATGCATGAGTAATTGATTAATTTATTATTACCTCTTTTGATATTAATTACTTGCTGATATTACTTTAACCGAACAAATGATTTCCTCTTTATTTTTCATTTTCATCATTTATATTTCCTGGTATTAGTATTTTTATCTTTTGCAGTGATCAGGTCTTTTTGAAAAGTATAGTTATCTTTGCGTGTTGTTACTGTCATAGCAGCTCTGTTCGAACTAAGAAACTTTAGACAGGAAATAAACTATATAGAGTTTCAAATCATTTGGTACTAAGCTACCTTACATTGTGCTTTGTTTGTTTGTTTGTTTGTGTGTTTGTTTGTTTGTTTGTTAAAGTATTATAATTGTAAGTGTCATTCACAGTAGGGACCAGATGACTTGTGTCTTTTCCTGCTGTGAATGGCACAGTAGAATGTGATCTTTTTGTTTTTGATTGCTTTAATGGTGATATAAAAAAATTTGTCAGTTTGCATCAAGTTTTGACAATTTTCATTCTGAGGGCAATTTTCTCTTACTTTTTATAGCACTATTTGTACAAGGCGTTTCCAAAGACCACAGTCTCAAGAAGTGTCTTTGAGTACCGCAAAAACCATCTAGCTATTTAGAAATAGGCATTCGAATCCGATTCGTAAAGTTCGAAAAGAGCTTCGTTCTGTATTGTTTGCATTCGAAAATTCAAAATTTACCAGAAAAAAGATCCAGACCCATTTGTTAAATAGGTAAAAGATCTATCAACGAACACAGTGTGTTAAGATTCAACTCCTTTGTATACAGGTTGTTGAAGGTAAAGATCGAGCATTGTCATCATCATCATCATCTTCTTCAAGCTCAAATGAAAACGAGAAACCAAAAGAAGACTTAAATGCAAGCATCAAACTTGATGAATCATATTTACAACGATCACAGATCGATATTGAACATGATGATCATGATTCCCCACTATCGAGGCTGGAGTCGGTCGACATTGGTTCCCCTTTGCAAGCACATGCAACGATTGATGATTCGGAATTACTTGGTAGCACACCAGGTTTGTTCACTTTTAGATGACAGTTAAATTAGGCATTCACATACGATGAGATCTATTCCTCTCGCTTCCCTTAAATGTTAGTCGAGAGATATAAATTCATCTCTGTAACTATGTACATTTTTCTCCTCAAGACCTATGTTATTGTAAATTTATTATATTTTGTCGTAATATAATTGAGTATTTACTCTCGTACACATGATAAAGAAATATAATCATTGCTTGCCTGCCAAAGTTTTATAGCTAGGCTTCCTTGAATGATCGCAAATCATCTGTAATCGCAAATCTCCAATCAGTCAATCATTTTTTTTTACATATCGATCTTATGTAAACATTTTGGTGTTCACGTATTTNTCTGTATTGTTTGCATTCGAAAATTCAAAATTTACCAGAAAAAAGATCCAGACCCATTTGTTAAATAGGTAAAAGATCTATCAACGAACACAGTGTGTTAAGATTCAACTCCTTTGTATACAGGTTGTTGAAGGTAAAGATCGAGCATTGTCATCATCATCATCATCTTCTTCAAGCTCAAATGAAAACGAGAAACCAAAAGAAGACTTAAATGCAAGCATCAAACTTGATGAATCATATTTACAACGATCACAGATCGATATTGAACATGATGATCATGATTCCCCACTATCGAGGCTGGAGTCGGTCGACATTGGTTCCCCTTTGCAAGCACATGCAACGATTGATGATTCGGAATTACTTGGTAGCACACCAGGTTTGTTCACTTTTAGATGACAGTTAAATTAGGCATTCACATGCGATGAGATCTATTCCTCTCGCTTCCCTTAAATGTTAGTCGAGAGATATAAATTCATCTCTGTAACTATGTACATTTTTCTCCTCAAGACCTATGTTATTGTAAATTTATTATATTTTGTCGTAATATAATTCAGTATTTACTCTCGTACACATGACAAAGAAATATAATCATTGCTTGCCTGCCAAAGTTTTATAGCTAGGCTTCCTTGAATGATCGCAAATCATCTGTAATCGCAAATCTCCAATCAGTCAATCATTTTTCTTTTTCATATCGATCTTATGTAAACATTTTGGTGTTCACGTATTTAACTGCTAAATATTTCTTCTCCCCAGATTTCCTTTATTATAATCAATTTGTTCACTGATTGGTCAAGATATGAATCAATTAATTAATCTATTTGTTCGTCATTCAGTTATTTTACTCATTCATCCGTGTGGTCTTAGTCAACTGTATCACCAGTGTATAAGACCACTGGTGTGCAGAACTGTTAGCGTTAGACTTTCAACAAATATTTTCTGAAATTTGTAGCAGCTTCATTTAAGTTATACTGACAGCAACTCTGATATACTATTTTTTCCTAAACAGCAGTTGATCGACCTAAGTCAACAAACTTTGACGATCTGCCAGTGGTTTCTATCTTGGATAATGGAGCTCAACTCGATAAAAAAAGGCTAGCAAGTGCGATTCCAAGAAAATCACCGCGAGCACCCTCCAGGAAAGCTGTAAGTACTAACTCAGCTATATAAAGTACCCCTTTTTTGGTTTCCAAATAGACGCTTACGGAAAAGATGGCGTCGTGGGACATTTGACCAAGATGCATTGCGTTCTAAAATGGAATCAACTTTGATTCTATAGAAATTCGATCATTTAACGCAGTGCATCCTGGTCAGATGCCCCCTACGCCATGTTTTCCGTGATGATCTATTGACTTTGGCTTCTTTCGTGAGCTCTCCCCAGACCCTCGTGATAAAACTGTTAAGCCTCAAGTGGAGGAGATACTTAGTGATAGTGTTACTGTGTTCACAAGTAGTTAATGATCAATTGTACTCAGTGTCTTCCATTTGCAGCAAATAACTTTTCTATCTTCGCCATAGCTTTTGTTTCCATGGTTTAGCCAACCTTTGCCAAACTAGTAAGATTGATAAAGCAAGGCAGCGTTAATCTGAAATTTGATTTTTTCGTTGCAAGCAAGGTGATTGTTCGATTTTGCCATGTTACAAAAATTGCTTCACAAGCAAATTTTGCTTGTCGAATGTTTCCTGGACCATTTCTAAACACATTTCAGCAATTTTTATTTGTCAATTAATTTATGAAAGAAAGTTGCAAAAAGGGATGCTTTGAATGCTAAAGGCGTAAAATCGCAGCACAACACAGCTGTTTGAGCAAGGCGTAAAAATCGTAATAATTTGTTCTTTTGCTTCAGGGACTAGAAGTTGAAGTTAAGCCAACCAACGTGTCTCAGACCGAGAGTATCCCAGAAGAAACACCAAAGGAAGAAGGACCAAAGGAAGAACGACCGAAGGAAGAACGACCAGCACCATCTTCTTTCTCCACTGCTCCCCCGGCTGCAACGGCTTCTACTGATAATCTAGCTGTAAACATCGATTACACGAAACCAGATAAAGAGAAGAGGAAATCATTCTTTAGTTTCCTGCCCAAGTTAGGTGGAAAAAAGAAGCATAAGCGAAGTATGGAGAATCTTTTAGAACCGGAAGAAGGAAGAGGAACTTCCGCACCCGTCCCAGAATTGAAAGATGACCATGAAGATGATGGTAGTGTTGTACCGTTGGAAATGAAAGGAGAAGTCAATGTCGATGGTGAGTTGTTTAACTCTTTTGCATCCAAAAAGGATTATGCCGCAATAAGGGTTCACAACAAGATTTTCAACAGAGGCATTCAACGAAGATAAGTTGAGTAGGCTTTACATAGACTACAGAAAGACACATTTGTGCCTCTTGTCACTTTCTTTGAACGTAGCAAGCATCTTTGATTGCAATAAGTCTAAGTCAGAGATGCCCAAGCCCTTGGCTTAAAGGGGACTCTGTCGCTAAACTATAAACAAATCTGTAAAAACAATGGTTTTAGGCACGTGTCCATTGTCTTTTGAAGTTTGTTTGGTGGCTTCACCGAAGCCACCAAAAAGTGACCGTTGAAGATCCACTTATATCCGAGCAGTCGTAAAAGATATGAATGTTTGGTTTGTTCCTCTGTGAAGTACAAAGATTTCTCTTCAAAATAACGCGTTCATTTTTTAAATAATGACGAGGAGACGGTATGATATTGAAAAACTGCAAAATGACAGTTTCGACCGAAATTTGGAGACGGAGCCCCTTTAAGCCACTGTTAACTCCGTCAGTTACCTTTAAATGTTGATAAGGCTCTTTATTGCATTATATTTTGGAAGTACGGCGCATGCGTGAAGTATCGCATGGACGTATTGCATTAAATTTCTTAAATATACCTAAAGAGCGTTTATTTTAGGATTCAGATGTTGAGTGTTTTTGTTAAGTTCGATTTCAATGTGCTTACTCTTTTTTTTCAGTACGCATCAGCACAGATTCAGGGGTTGAGACGCAACAGACCGTCAATGGGGTAAGCCTTGGTTTCATCTTTCTTTATTCTTTGGAGAAATCATTATATAGACCAATTTAGTGAAATCTGTGAACCCATGAATAATGGTTGCCTTTGCACTGAGAATGCTCTTGTGTCTTACTGTATTCAATACCTGGCTATCGTGTGGGTGTATTTATCTGTGGTTCTCAATGCGTTCTGGGTACCCAGCAAAACGTTAAAAGTTGTGAGAAACTTTTCTAAATTCAGTATGTTATAGCTGAATAATGTTAGCTTTGTAAGTGATGCAATAACTTAACTGGCATATGATGTTGTAGCTGCATATTTCCAAAGGGAGATGATAACCATGTAAATAATGGTAAAATATTTTTGACGCCCCAATCTTGTGAAGAGGTTTTCCAAAGATTGATTTTATTTACGCAAGCAGATAAATTTATAGGGACAACTAGAAATAAGGGACAACTTTTTGGCAGGATAATGTCAAAGGTTAATGGTATTAATCAAAATTTGTGATGGTCGCTATCTGTTTAATTTCAGACCACAGAGTCAGTACCGCTGTCAGCGTCACCTGCTTCAAACAGAGGTATTGGTTCTACAGAAAATATCGCAGAAGGTATGTTGATTAGAAATGTTTTACTCTTATCTATTAACGTTGTCCTCTTGTCATCACGTTGTGAAGTCACAATCCCTCTTAAGAAGAAATTTACCAGTAAATTTATTTTTTGCAGTCTCATTTAATGTCCTCATTGGGCACAACCAGCCAAAATTATTAAATTGCGTTCCTCTGACAATAGACAAAATCGGCTAAGGTTTGTTTACATCCAATTCAAGTCAAGTGCGAATACTAAAACTTCCCAAGAGTATGGTCACATGACTTGAACTGGGTAAAACTAACCTTAGCGGATTAGATCTATGGAAGCAAGATTAGATCATAGTTTTTTCCTTTGAAGTTCATAGGAAAAACCTCAAATAACCATGTATTGGACTTTGATACTGGTAATTTACATTAGAATTTGGTATTTGCAGATTTCGAAGATGGTCGATCGTCATCATCAAAAAGTTCAGATAGACTAAGTTGGATTCAAAGGCCTGTAAATGAGTGGGATGTTAGGCAGGTATGTTCGATTATTTTCTACTTTTAACTTACCACGTAGAAGAGATTCACGGTCTTATTTTGCAAAGAGTAAATGTAATGAGTACAGGAGTCCATCTTTTGGTTTATTCTTCGACAAAAAGTAATGTTTTTGTAAGGATATTGCCTCTGGCTAAGCTTGGTTTATTTCTTAATCTTTAGAGCTACATTCTCTAGAAATCCCTTGTAGTTTTTTGTCTCATTTATATAACGATCTAAGTTATATATTTGGAGCAACAACAAAACAGGTCACTCGCAGTTGAAAACACAACCATATCTAACACTAGATTAGCTTCACTGGTACCTGGTTCTGAGTGACTGGTACCTTTTAAACCATTTCTTGTTAAAAGAATTTCACAACAGATGGCCTGTTGGTCTAGTGGTATGATTCTCGCTTAGGGTGCGAGAGGTCCCGGGTTCAACTCCCGGACAGGCCCTTTTTCTGACTCCATTACCGTTTTTTGGGGTTACAGAGGAGGAGTTTCTGACCATTTTTGCTGATTGAAGCCTGAGTGCACTACGCAAGTTGTTCCTCTGAATTCAAACAGATCTTTTTGATCTCTTCTCTGAAACAACCGTTTCAATCTCATCAGGGATAGTACATTTTTAGTGGAAATAAGATAGATAGGCGTAGGGTAAGGTTAGTAAGGCACCAAATGTTGATAATTGTCGTCCAAATCTTGAATAAAAAATTTTCTGGTGCTACAGCTGTTCGACATTGTGAAGGTCATTTTAACAGTTCACGATCTACTGTACCATTTTCAGTCAATCAATAATTCTCACTTTCACTGCCACAATTAATTCATACCGTAAAATTAAAGTTGGAATCTGATATTTATTCAACCAGCTATCGCTAAGTTACTTGTTAGAAGTTTTGAAGGCGAAGTTGCGTTTTCAGCGCTAAGCGCTGGGTTCGCAGAAGTAGATCGAGTCCGCGACCCCTTGTCATGACGCTCAAGTGGTAGGGCTCGAAGTGGGCTGGAACCCCTTCTGCCTGACTGTTCTGGCTGCAAAGTCAGAGGATTACACCACTGCGCCATACAAAATGCTTTTAATGTGCTTTTAATGTGGTTTGTTTTGTCTTGGAAGGTTGGTTTATGGATGATAAGATTAGGCCTTGAAGAATATGCTCAAACATTTCAAGAAAGAAATATCGATGGTGCTGAATTGCTCAATTTAAATGGAGCGAGGCTAAAGGTAAGAACCAAATTACAGGACTGCCGATTTGTTTTCCGTTGTTGTTTGCGACGTGCTCATATTCTCTGATAAGAAAAGGAGGCCCTGTCAGGGTTTAGGGAACAAGGGACACTTGACGTTTTCATGCTGGGAACAAGGGAACAGGGAACATTAGTGAAATTGGTCTGGGAACGATTGGAAAAATCGCTGAAAAATCATCTGTTAACGGAGATTATTAATGGTTTAACTAATGCGGCTGACAGGAGACTGGGATACAAATGGAAAAATGACTTTGGAACAAGGGAACTTCGATCCCGCTAGGAGGGCGTCAGAAAGCTGTGATGATTGTGATCTATATGAACAGCTAGTTTTGTTGAAACCTCATTCGGGAAAGCCAGCTTGATGATAAATAGTTTCCTTGATTTTTAACGGCGCAATCAAAGTTACGTTTAGAATTTAACTAAGAGCTTCTTTCATTGTTAGGATCTTGGTGTATTTCATGGTGATCACAGGGCGCTGATAAAGAAGAAAATAAAAGAATTCAAATCGAACTCTGATTCGAAAGCGAGAGATTCGAAAGGCAAGTCAAAGGAAAAAGCACCTAAGAAAATTTTCTGGAAAGGGAAGTACACAGTTAACCAATAATTATTATCTTATATATCAACCTATCAATTATCTTGTAATACGAGTCATTATCGAAATTTTTGATGAAACATTTTCTAGGTGTAAATTTTGTAGAGTTGTCTAGCAGACGTCGGTATGCTTTTTACGTATCCTGATTATAATGCGTTTTTAGAGTGCTGATATATGGAGGGGTTATTCATAGAGGGGGATGTCTGCTGTGCTTTATCAATAGAGTACAAAGCTTTCTCGTGTAGTGTTAAGATGACAGCTTGGTACTCTTGATGAGGGAGGATAGCAGCTTCAGTTTACGCGGTTTTGCCACTTTTTTATCAGAAGTGCCAGGTTTCCGTAACTTCAGTGATTCGGTTGTGCTATTGTCATCAAATAGTTCTGGGATGGCTTGGAAGAGGGACTAAGGGAAGTTTAGCCCCTCTTGTTGAATGGAAAGATAACTTCAAAACTCTGGTGGCATTGTTCTAGCTCTCAGCTTCCACGAAAGTTCCCGTCTCTTATCTTAATGATTACCAATGCCCAGCACCATGAATCAGTTGCGTTATCTAGTCCTGGAACAAGGCAATTATGAAGGATTGGGCCGAAAGATATCAAATTCTTTGTTAGTGCCGTAATTTAGCCCTGTTTAACCCACAAGAAATCTCGTCTTTTAAATTGGCTTTGTCGGGTATCTCGGCTTCATGTAGACACGATCGAAATTTCATAGAAAGGGTAATGATGTCTGTGATATATTTATGCGCTGGGTTTGTAGTTGATTTATTGATAGCGCGTAGCATGCATAGCATTGCACAGGGTTCTTGTAGTTAAGGTTTTTATATAGCTACGTTAAATTTCTAGCTACTGATTTGTACTTGAATATCACATGCAATATACTATCATTATCATTATCATTATCATTATCATATATTATTGGTGATTGCTAGCACTGTCATATGGGTTTGCTTGTCTGCATGAGATAGAAATTTTTAAGATTTTCTTATCAGTTTTATGCTGTTTTATGTATCTAAAAGGTGTCTTTTTTCACTCGAAAAGGTTTGAAGTTGTCATCTTATTTCTTTCATATGTGATCGAAGAAATTTTGTTCCGTAGAAAGTCAAGCAGAGTGTCGAATTTTAGAAGATTTTCAATAACTGTTGAACGTTCTAAGAATGTTTTTAGATTACGAAGCCTCAAAAAAATCTTTGACGAATTCTGCTGCAACTTCTTCTCCTTTTCTAAAACAGAGATGTATTTAGCCTGCGTGCAGACTATGCTTTTCCGCTGCGAAGGAGTTCGTCGTTGGCGCTCCTTCGCAGTGGAAAAGTATAGTCTGCGCGCAGGCTAAGATGTATTAGGTAGCTAAGAAGTTTTCTAGTTCACAATGAGGAAACTGAATGAAACGTCACGCAGATACATTTTATCATTAGCGTAAAATTAGGTGATGTTTGGCAGTTAATTAGTTCATCTCTCTCTCTCTCTCTCTCTCTCTCTCTCTCTCTTTTATGCAGCCTGATTTTCAAAGCTGTTTTCTGAGGCATTGTTCTTATTTTAGCTCCACGTTAATTTTAAGTGTCTTTCATCCCATAAAAAATAAGCTTTATATGAGAATCGTGCTGATATTCATTGATGTAATTGTAACAAATATTTTTAGATACATTTAGTTAATTTCATGTATGAATTTTTAATAAAGATAAACAAGAAGAAAGACATGACTCTTTCTCATCATCTTAAAATCCTCCTGCAAAACCCACTTCATCGTAGATGTATGAAGCAGTATTAATCCCAGGGCTAACGGGCAACTATCTTTTATNTCTCTCTCTCTCTCTCTCTCTTTTATGAGAGACTGTTTCTATGCTTGTGCAGACAAGCAATAATAACAAAGGGGATCACATGACTTCTTACTTGGGGATAGAGAACTGTTGTTTAGTTTTATAATGATGGTAATCAATATGTTAAATGTTTATAACCGCGTATGGTGTAGAAACAATTTTTAGCTATTAAGCATGCCTTTACTGGGTAGCTTAATTTTATGGTTTGAAAGATTTTTGGGTTTGTAGAAGGCTAAGATAATTTTAAGATGTAATTCTGTTCCTTTTGTCGAGTATTATTGCTGAGAGATTTTTTTGCCAAATCACTTTAGGCTTATGAATAAAAGTATAGACCCTGGATAAATAATTAAAAATCAAAATCAGACGCAGAATTGCAAGACCAACAAAACCAGTTGGCTCGATACTCTTTAGAATATTAATCAAAGCTGACTTACGCTCGATACTCTTTAGAATATTAATCAAAGCTGACTTACGCTCGATACTCTTTAGAATATTAATCAAAGCTGACTTCAAGACGGGCTCGCTTTTGCATTCTTTCCAGATGTAGGGTCAAATAGATATTTTCTTGCCAAGTTAGAACCATACAAACAAAACTCAAGCCTGCGAGAGTTTCGAGCATTTTAAGAACCTGCCACTAATAGACCATGCCTTACAAAAAACTTCAGGCTGAGTTGAAGATGAAAAGCTGAGTGAGAATTATGAAGCAAAACCATTTAAAATGAAAGCTTTTGCTGCAATGGAGCCATTCGTGCGAAATTGAGTTATTTATTTCAGTCCAGCTGCCAAACATCTGTCTGAATATCAAGAAAGTGTGCAGCCTGATTTTCAAAGCTGTTTTCTGAGGCATTGTTCTTATTTTAGCTCCACGTTAATTTTAAGTGTCTTTCATCCCATAAAAAATAAGCTTTATATGAGAATCGTGCTGATATTCATTGATGTAATTGTAACAAATATTTTTAGATACATTTAGTTAATTTCATGTATGAATTTTTAATAAAGATAAACAAGAAGAAAGACATGACTCTTTCTCATCATCTTAAAATCCTCCTGCAAAACCCACTTCATCGTAGATGTATGAAGCAGTATTAATCCCAGGGCTAACGGGCAACTATCTTTTATAGATCTTTCGTTATTACCTTCGTTTCACGATTCTTTGCACGCTGAGTGCAATGCGAAACAAAAAGAACCTAAGCTGTCAACTTTGGGGTCGCAAAGGATCATGGTTAGCAATGGATCTTTAACAAAAATATCAGCTGGAGAGAGTGAGAGTCGTGTAAGTTCAACGTCTACATATTCAGATAACTTTAAGCTGTAATTTCAGTCAATTTTCATTACCTTGATTGGTTCAGAAGTTAACGTGAAAGCTATTCAATAACTCTTTCGCAAAAGAGATGATACATTCGTTCGGCTTCTTGAGCGAAGAATAACCATACCATATCTTAACATATCTAACGATGTACAGTTATTAACAATATTCTAGATATTCAAATTAATAGATTAAAATTACATATTAATTTTCAAAAAGCGGTTCAGCTATAAAGTTTTATATTCAGTCCATGAAATGTCAACAACGCTTAAAACTCTACTGCTTGCTTTTCTTTTTTCCTTTCTTCGACTTCTTCTTTTTGACAACTTTCTCCTTCTTTTCAACTTTCTCCTTCTTTCCAACTTTCTCCTTCTTTCCAACTTTCTCCTTCTTTCCAAGTTTCTCCTTCTTTCCAAGTTTTGCCTTCTTCTTCGCTGCTTTTTTCATATTCTTCTTCTTCCCCTTCTTAGTTTTCTTTCCTTTACTATATTTCTTTGATTTTATTTTTGCTGGTGGTTGCTGATCTGTTTGGGCTGGGTCAGGTTGTTCCGGTGGGGGTTGCGTTGGAGCCGCTTTTGGGGGTTCTTGTTCTGCAGGCTCTGGCTGGGGTGCTTCAGTTTCAACTGGGGAAGCGGTTGCAGGGGGTGGATTGTCTGGGGGTGGGGTTTCAGGGGCTGGAGCCGGTGTTGTTTCTGGAGCTGGGGGAGGGGGAGGGGGAGGGGGAGGGGCAGTGGTTGGGTCAACTGGAGCAGGGCCTGGGGCTGGGGCTGGCCCTGGTGGGGGGTAAGGTTCTGGGTAAGGGGCAGCAGGAGGTTGCGCTGCTCCTCTTGGTGCACAACAGATGAAATTATCATCGTCAGGACATGTTCCATCAACTTCATCAAACCCTTGCCCAGTACTTTCGCATGATTGTCTAATACCAACACAGAACGTGCCAGGACCGGCACATGTCGATCTGCAGCATTTTCGTGGGTTGCAAACACCTTTATCTGGTACATCTTCGGTTCCAACATTGCATGTGACAGCACACCCTGATAAACCTTGCAAGGGATCACATATTCGTGAAAAGGCGAGTCCTAGAAGGAAGAAAATGATGTGATGGTTTATGATGTTGCAATGTAATGGCAGGGGAATTATGACAAATGGCCAGAATTCATTTGGTGTTTTCCTTTCGATTTTTTTTCTTGGCTTTGGTACCCAGGCTATTAGTGCCTTTACATGAAGTATTTGAATGCGTCTTTTGGTGGTACCGAAATCGAAAATCACGAGTGGTAATAGAATGAGTATTTTCAAATAAAATTTGCAACTGTAAAGTCGTTAGTTATCTTTTGGAAATTATTTTTTGTCATATCTTATACTTAAATTAATTTCTCACAATTTTGTTGTAAATGTCGACTTTTTCAAGACAATTTACAAATGATTCCATCTTTCTACCTAATATGGCAATCAAATTCAGCCAGTTCAAGTTGAAGAATGGTAGTCAGTGTTAACAAAAACGTTCAATTTTTCTACTATTGGGACTATTCGAAATTTTATAAAAAAATCAAAGAGTAATCATATTTTGTGCAAACACTTCTTTCCAAGATCACTCTGCTGCAATAAATCCTGAATTTTCCACCTTGATCGCAGACTGGACTGGACAGATAGCTATTATCCACTTACCTACAAAGATCGTTGCCAGAAATATCTTTACAAGACGTTTATCCATTGTGAAATCTGAAGGTAAAACAGAAAATACTAAGAAAGATGGACATTTTTCAATGATTCTTGTGCTGTGTGAGCTTCTTTGGTTTTTTCGAGCTGAAAACTTATTTTGATCAACCGTCAAATATATTGTTTGTTGTCAGACAAGATGTAGCGTTTTCAAAAGTACCATCAGTGTACCAAACCTCTAAAAAATAGTTCATATCCGAATCAGCTCATTCCCAAGTACTTAAACTCTCAGCCTTTATGATAAAAATCGCGCGAGAAGTCGAAATCATCCCAAGTGAGGTTCTAACTTCGAATTCGTGATCCCTGGTCAAAGGCCTATTTTTCAACTATCTATCAATCATAGCATTCATTCTTCGTAGTGTCTATTGCTGAAATTGCTTGTACAATATTATTAACCTAACTTATTCTTTATTTGTTAGATGTTCTAACAATGTCGTCAATTTCATCAGGTTTGTGATTTTTCGGTAGATTATTTGTAGAACTGGTGTGACTTTTCTTCAGACTAGAATTCGAGATGCGATTGACTTAATAAATGTTTAGAAAAAGTAGATCTTAACATAATGTATCGAATTCAGGCTGCAAAATTTTATCAAAGAAGTAATCATATTGTGGACTTGGCAAGTTGTCGCCCTAAATTCTGATTGCGCTCTGATCGATAAAGTTTACCTTGTTTGACAAGAATCAAAAATACAAGATAGTATTTGTTTACAAATGTTTACAAATAATTCATTACTTAGCCGCAATTCAACACACGGAAGAATATAAACCAACCTTACCTTTTATCAACTACAATCTCTCTTTGAATTCTTCAACTTGCTACCATAACTTTAATAATTTGTTCTTCGTGAATTGTCTTCGCCAATTTATCCAACTGGCGAAAAGATTGTACTCGTTCGTGCTTCAAAGGAAGATTCTTGAAATGGCTAAGGCAGGTAAAAGCACACGGTTCAGCGCACCAACTGATTTGCCTTTACCTTCAGAAATGACCAGTTCTCTGTTATTTACATTGCATTGTGTCCTTCAATGCCCAATATTTTTGAATGATTCTTCTTTTAATTGCCGTTCCTAGTTTTCAGTTATCACGTCTTCTACTGTTTGCCTATAATTCAGCATTTTAGGCACGTCTTCCTTACCTCAGCAAACTTGTGGACATGATTTTACGACAACATTTATTTCTTTTCTACTGTATTTACAAACAGTTGACGAACAGTTTCAAATTCAAGGCTTACTTGTGGAAGTTAGTAGATTGAAGAATAAAGAATCTTCGTTTTTAACTACTAAGTGGGACTGGGACCTATATTTGTACCCGTCGCGAAGTACAGTATTTTTGTTTTTTTTGCAGAGTTTAGAAAAATTCTTCAACCTCTATTCGGGGCGTGATTTCATTGAAATGAGGCTGGATGCGAGAAGAAAGGCGGGAAGTAGACTAACTACTTCAGTCCCAGTTTCCGCTACGCTTATTGAATTGGATGCGATACCTTCACTACGCGAAGGGGAAGAAGTTTGGATTCAAACACAATCAATCTGTAGCGTCTTGTGTTTGTATGTACGCTACAGGTGTACAGCTTAGCAGAGAAAGACACGTATGCCTCCATCCTATGAACGTCTTATTTGGTTGCTGAAGAAGGTAAATACTTGAAGCTGGTAAGACCACAATTTCTCTTCATGTTATGAAAAGTGAAAACAGTCTTCTTTTAGTTTAGGCCCTGCCCCTGTGGTGATCCCCCTGCACCGCCTGGAGCCTGGCCTAGAAATAAAAGTAGAAAGATGCAGAAGTTAGGCACCTTTAGAATATTTCAAGCTCTGTTAATATCTGAGCAAAAGAATGCATTCTTGGACGCAGAATTAAAGGAAGAATCTGTCAAAGAAACACACACAGGATTTATTTTTGGAGATTTTTTGCAAAGTCATCCACTCATATTTATTGTTCCTGAAAAATCTTTTTGCATACCTTATCAAATTCTTTTCATGTTTTCAACGACAATTATGATTGTCTATTCAAGAAAAGTTCAACTGCAAAAAGTGATAAGGATTGAAAAATTCATATTTTTCACTCTATCATAACACACAAATTGCAAGTTTAAAGTTTAAGTAGTCTAGGTTTAAATCGGCCAAAACATAGCATGCAAAGCATGCAGAATAAAATGCCTGACTGTTGCCTGGTTGGAAACTTTGTTGTGCTTGCCAAAGAACTTTGGTGCGCAATTTCAGTGATAAGAATAGAAAAACAATCTGTTATTGAGAAAACAACAGACTTCTGTGCGCATTTTCCAAAGATGCAAAGACCAGGGAATGCTGTCTAAAATTACTCTGGTTTACCCTGAAGAATTCCATTTTTTAAGTTGTAGGTATCAAGATTAACTGTATTAATCTAAGCATTCGTTGTACATAAAAACATTATTGCAACCTTACAAAATTTGGCAAATATCTGACAGTTAAATGATGAAAGTCTGTCTCAAGTTAGATGTCACATGAGATTTGCGATAATGCAAAATTACTCATCCAAAACACTTCAATGTTGTTATTTGCGGGCATTTTCACGTGGCATCTAATTTGAGACAGACTATAATGATATAAAATATATTCTACATTTGGTTTCTTCAACATTTCCGTTAACAAAGAATGCAAAGTGTGTATGAGGTGAGTCCAAAGTCCAAAGTGTGTATGAGGTCAGTGCTTGATGAAATGTAAAATCATGGATTATTCATCAGTCAATGTTGACAAACTATACCTCAGTTAATAGCGCAAAATTGGTCACACCATTCAACAGTAATGGGTATTTATTACTTGGAAGCTATTTTGCATTTTCATATCTAAGTTAGCCTTCTGATTGTAAAATGAGCCATAGTTTGTTGGAGTTGGTTGATAAAGCCTAATTGTGCCTTCCCGCAAACAATGAAACTTTTTGACTCAACCAGTTGATCCGTTGCAGTGACTAAAATGTGCCATCCATCTGCTGACAGTTGGTCGATCACTGGTACTTAGAGAGAAATATGGACCTTGCTCAAGAATTTAGGGACCATTATGCATCACTCTCTTTCTGTTTATCTGTTGCATTTTAATGGCTTGCAACCATTTCTTTTAACCCATTCAGCAATATTTGCGTTTTTAATCGATTCACTTCATATCCATAATGTGTTCCATCAAAACTGTGAATTCCTTGTGTAAAATTGAATGTATCAATTAATATTATGGAATTTTTGTTGCAAAATTCTTTGAGCTTATGATTAAATACTTTGATCGCTTGATTCCCTTGTAGTTTCCTAAACTCGTTTGGTTTCAGTAGTCCGGAAGAGTGTGTGTTTAACCATATAAAAGTACCTTTTTTTCTACCAGTAGATGCACGCATTTCAACCATGGGTATTAAGTATTTATCAATCACTCTTTTATAATTGAAATTATCATGTACCCCAATTCCAATTATTACAAGGGGTTTCTCTTCTAGAAGCCTTTGTTTTAGTTCCATTATTGCCAAATTTAATTGTTTGATGTTGTATGCTTCTACAAAAGATAATCGCGGTTTACTGTGATTGGCCATTGTAGAACAATACTCTTTATGTCTTTGTACATCGCTCCAAGTCATTGCTAATTTCTTATGACAAGCACTATCTACAAATTGATTTTCTCCTGCGCAGATCTCCTTATCAAGTTGAGTCAAGTCTGCTCGCAGTGCCCCTTGTTCTTTGTTCTTTGTCATCAAGATTAGCAGCGAAGAAAACAAATGACGAACTAAAGAATCACCGATAAACGTAACTGAGGTAAAGTATCGATTTAAATCGTAACAAGCTTCATTTGCATCAATTTCATTCATGACACAACCATCTGCGATTTCCCAAACTGCTAGCTCAGCTGGAATATATTTACGATAATCGAAACATGTTTCGCATTGGCAGAATGTTTCGCCATTGCCGCACCATCCTACGTCATCTCTACAACATGGCGAATCACTCAATTGATCGCATTGCGATGGAATGTCTAAATAATATCCATCTTTTTTATTTATATGCATAACGCGAGGTAATGGGTATTTGGTACCACAGCGTAGATCTCCGTGATATAGTAAGGGAGGCCAGCCTTTTCTCAGCCTCATTTGCATGTCAACGCGACGATAACTAACAAAATCCTTGAAGGTAATGTCCTCTTTTAACCGCCATCGTCCTTGTAAAAGACTTGTGAGTAGGTTCTTGCATTGTGGTGTCGTAGAGTCAGATGACTGTGTTTTGATGTAATAAGGTTTTGGAGGGCGTGGTCTTGTTCTGTTGCTGTTGTGGTAATCTGGTATCATGTCATTGAGGATGCGATGGATGTAAACAAGGAAGACTAAGACTACTGTGAAGGAGATGCATGCTAATTGTTTCATTTAGGTTCGTTGCTCCTCATATGCCCTGTCTTAAGAAATGGAAATACCGTTATAAGTCAGGAAAATAGAGTAATCAGGAAAATATAGCAATCTTGAAAATAAGCAAGGAAAACTAGAGATGCATGCTAATTGTTTCATTTAGGTTCGTTGCTCCCATAGAAATATGGTTGCTCCTCATATGCCCTGTCTTAAGAAATGGAAATACGGTTATCAGCCAGGAAAATAGAGTAGTCAGGAAAGTATGCCTCATAAGCAGGATTATACAGTAATCAGGAAAATGACATAATCGAGATAATAGGGTGATACGATTGCCAGAGAAGTACGATTATCAGGAAATGAATATTCGGAATACAACGGAATATTTTATCATAAGTTATACTAATGTACAATAAAGTCGGTCGTAAATAACGAGGCTAAAAATAGGAGACCCAATAAGAGGTACAATAAAATGGAGATACCTTATTCCTAATTTCTAACCTGAAAATTGAGTTTGTTTAAAATATTGGAAACTAACAGTTGACACTTCGTTCAATGCAGGGTGAGATATTGAGATTCAAGAGTGGATCAATTTGACTTGGCTGCTCGTATCCAAGCGTAAGCTAAGATTGTTTGACTTGTTCAGTTTGAATGCAGTATTGGCTACGATTCATAGCGTGCTACGGGACACGATAGCTAGAACAAAATTATTAGACGTGCTAGATGCATTTACGTTCTCGGTTTGTTTTAAGTGGCCTTAAAAACGTAGCAAGCGTTGCATCCAAGTGCAGCATTTTCTGATAGCAAGTTTGCAAGATTTATCAATTAAAATCGTTTGTTTATCTGAAATCTTTTATTTTATCTGAATAGCTAAGATATTTCAGCCAGTGCTGTTGGTTACTGTTGAAACTCAAGGAAGACCTGTGAAAGTTTCTATTTGTTGCAAATCCTGAAACTTTCTTAATTTTTATTTACATCTTTATTAATTTTTCCCCATATTTTGTTTTCGAAGAATGGTGCATACCTTTCTAAACAAAAAGTACAAACTCACCTGAAAGTGCAGAAAACTACTTGACATTAGGCCAGATAACCAACAAGAAACGGGTGAATAAATTTGTAAATAAAAGACCATCGAGATCAAAGGCTGAGTCTTGAAAACAAGGTCATGATCTTTCGTAGGCTTAAAATAAAGAAACAGCAAAATGATTTAATGCTCACCTCGACACTTCGCACTCTTTGATATTCCAAGCATCACATTTAACAACAATCCATGTTAGTTTTACTTTTTTAGCGGCTTGTATATGGTAAAGCCGTGTGCTGTTCATGTTCACATAAGCCATCTCTTGTTGGAGTATAATGTTAAGTCGAGCATGTAAACTTTGTGTTCTTACGGGTCGTAAAGCAGCTCTAAAACATATCCTGATACCTGCCCATGTTTATAATTTATGCAGGAGCCTGTGTCCTTGTAAAAGGCTTCTTTTAATGGTTGTATGTCTGTGCTCGGTGAATTTTTGATAGGGTGAGTGTAAGGTAAGACGGCATCATAATACTCGGTCACATCAACTTTTTGGAAATTGAACCATGAAGAATACGTTTTGTGTAAACAAAGTGATGTTTAGAAATCGCACTAGTGGATGTGAAAGGTGGGATTTGGTTGAGGAGCTCTTTTAGGTAGGAGGAGAGAGGAGGGGGTGTTTTTTGATCGAAGAATAGCGTTGTAATCGGGGTCCATTTTTCATAGTTAAAGCACACTAGAAAGAATGCCCCATGAATTGCAGGCCTGACCTTATAAGGGGATCTCTAGCTTCTGTTCGCATAAAGGCTCTCTTTAAGAAGTCGAGAAGAACGGTCTGTTACTCCCCTAAATCATCCCTGATCTTAACAATACGAGCGATTTATTTCGCTGCTGCCTTCAAGTTGATAGGGGTGCCTGAGAATAGGCAAATGATAGTTGTCGAGAAATTAAATAAACATAGCAACTTAAGAATAAGCATAGCAACTGTAAATCTGGGCTTTTATGCAGCATCATATTTGGAAGAGTACTCTTGCTGGAGGCCTAGAAAGCGAGAAGATGTTGGAAGTTGTAGCTGCTCTCTGATTTGTTTTATTTCTAAAGTTGTGGGCACCGTTGAAATGATATCAAGCAAGCAGAAATCAAATTAAATAAAATTCATAGTTTTCCACTAAAGCTGTGCAATGTTTCATGTACTTAGATTCTTAGAATTGTACAGTGTCAAAATGTGTCTCTTATTGCCTCGATCTTATTATACTTAAGGTGCAAATTCGTTTACAAACAATTTCCATGACAACCAATAAGAGAAGACGCTTGTTTATCGGCGAACCAGCCAACCGTGAAATGTTCTATTCAATGCAAAGCGATCGCTTTTAAACAGGTCGCGATCGCATCTTGTTTTTAACATGGCTGGAGAGAATTTTAACCATGAAACTTCATGGTGAATCGTGAGTAGCAGTCTTTCCAGAATCAGAAATCAATCATCCTGCAGTTTCATATATTTACTGTTGCATGAACAGATAATGGCGAGTGTTAGGTACCTTGTTATTAGCTTAATTACCTTGTTAGCATGTCTGCACAGCACGAAAGGAGATCCTGCAGGTTTGACATTACCACTGCAAAGCAAGATCGCGTATTTAATGGACTTTCTGGGTCGGGATTTCACAAGTTTCTGGAGCTATGAAGATATCTATTCGTCTCCTGCTACTATCGGAGCTACTCCTAACCTAATTCAGAGATCCGTTGCAAATCTTGGTGATGAGGTTCGGCTTAGAAGGTTACTGATAAATGGATTAAAAGGAAAGAAAGTTGTAATGCCGATAATTGGGGGCTCGATTTCTCGAGGGGCACCGTTCGCAGAACAAGGGTTAGGATATAGAATATATTTTAATGCGATAGCTAACTGGTGGAATGCAATATTTAGTGATATTAGTGGATCGAAAATGGAAGTAAAAAGTGTTTCCCTCGGTGGAGCTGGGACGGATTATTTTTCATATTGTCTCGATCCTCATTTAAATGATCAATTTTCACCAGAACTCATTGTATGGGAACTTTCAGCGAACGATAAAGGTCGTTATAAAGACAAGCCATTTCCACCTGGGCAGCCATTAGAACAATTTACAAGAAATGTCTTGCTACGTTTTTCAAGACCTGCTCTCATCTTCATTAATTTCTTTCGTGGACATGACATCGCTGAGGGTTATTGCAAGAATTTTGAAGACGAAGGCGGCCTCACAGTAGCTGAACATTATAATATCACATCACTCAGTTGGAGAAACTACATATGCGATTATATCAAAGCAAAATCGGAATTCTTCGGTAAAGACGAAGCTTTTTCAACTGATAAATTCCACCCAAGTGTTATGGGACATGCTCAAATGGCGTTTATTGTTATTAACTACCTGCGTAATGCATTTCTGCGAGCACTCAAAGGTCCTGCGGGTCAAGCGCAGGATATTGAGCAGTTTTCTAGAATGCTCGGCTCCGAGTTTTATCGCCTTCCCGGATTACTGTATCCAGCAACCTCACTTGAACGCCCACTCTGCTTTACTTATTTCCGGTATAATAATTACGAACCGAATAATACGTTAGCTGCCCAGGTTACTCGGCAAGACAACTACAAATACAATATTTTTAAACAGTTCACAGTCCGGACAGATAAATTATGCGGAATGAAAACAAATGTTGCTGAACAGTTAATCCAATTCGTGTTTTACTTACCTCGGGATTTCTCGCGTTTAGTACTCGTGTCACACGCAGAGAGTGGAGCAGCACAAGTCTGGGTTGACAACCAAACACCTGTTTGCGTGAGTACTGATGACTATCATATGGGAACGCTAATGGAAATTGTTTCAACGAATCTTAAAATCCGGTAGACATGTTTTGAATGCATTGTCATTAAAGAATGGTTTTGTTGTTAGTGCTATAGCTGTTATTTGAATTTTTAGTTTATAGAAAATTTTGCAATATTTATTGAAATGTTCGTCTTGTCTCTTTATTCCACTCCTTCCTCTCTAGCTTGCTTCATGTACCGTGTGCGCTAAGTGAACTTCGATTTTCGATAGCCAATACAACAAAAATATTTGCTTAAGAGCTCAAATAACTTCAGAAATCATTTTTCAACAAGTTAGAGTAAAAACAAACAACCCGGCTGTCGGCTGTATTTATAAATTTCTTGGGTTTTTTAACAGTTTCGGAACGTAAAGAACTCCGGAATTCCCATTGCAGTTCATGTCGAAAATTTGAAGTTCTTTTTGGCGCTCCCAATATTTGATCTGTCATAAGTCAGACATCTAGTGGCAAATCCCTAGACTTATTACACGAGTCCTTGTTTTCGCTCCCTTCCCCCTAGCCATACCCCACAATACCCATCCAATAAATAACAATTCTATTCAATGGAGCAAAACTTTGACTCATATCATCAGTCTAGCAAATCCCTTTCTTTTAATTCTTTATTTTTTTGTAACTGAAAACTTGCTTGAGCTTTCACATTTCAGATTTGTTTTTAAACATCCTTTACTATTTGGCAACGCCTATATATATTAGCCTGCGTGCAGACTCAACAGTGCGGAGGAGGGAAAAGGAGAGGAAAGAGTCTGCACGCAGGTTAATATATATTGCTGTTTAGCAAAATCTGCAGCAGAGTGTTTCGGAAGAAGATCAATTCTTTCAACAATCCTTGCAGAGATTTTGCCAAAATCCTTTTGACTTATCAAATATACGAAGTAGGCTATTTATGTGATATACAGAAGAAAAACTCAAGAGAATAGAACCATGATAAATGTATGTACAATGAATATCATTAACCAACATTAAATTCGTTTCAAAATGTAGAAACATAACTTTATCTTTAGTCTTAAGTTGTTATATTCATGGCCAGCTTTAATTATCTAAAGATTTCACTGGCCTATTAGCATGATCGATTAGTTATAAATCAATCTATCAATCAAATAAATCAATCTAAACTAAAATGCTTCTCTCATCCTTCAAGCTACGTAACTTGTAGCGTCCTTTAACTTCTTATGTATGTACATTATGTACATGATTAAGAAACTGCTGTTGCACACATCAATCTCAGGTCAGACTACGTTCACACGATGCCGGCATAATATGAAAACGGCAAAAAATTTGATGTTATCAAACTCGTTGCAATCTCCCCAACAACGAGGCTAGAATTTGGCGCCACATAGAGGTATCTACGCCACGCATATTTACGCCTAAAGAATCGATCAGCCTCATTCCGAAAGCGTCGAAAAATGTTCTGTTTTCGAGTGTTCACACAACGCCGTTTTCAAATGGTGCCGGTTCGACTTCTATTTTCAAATTCTGCAATCTTCCAATCGTGCCAGCAAAAATATGCCTTTTTCGTGTGAGCGGGAGGTTATCCGTAACAATTTTATGCCGTTTTCAAATTGTGGCGGTATCGTGTGAACGCAGTCTCAGATAATTGTAGTGCAAACCAGCAAGTAGGGTTCTTGGAATTTAAGTAAGTGCACATTTTACTCGATTTTGCTCGATTGTTAGCTAATTCGGCATTCCCGAAGCTATATGGTCAATTGAATTTTGTTTGAATGTCCTGGTTATTTGGAAGCAGTGTTAAAGCGTGGAAATGTGTTGTAGGCAGGAGGATTTGTAAAGGATCTCTTATTTATGCAACATATAGCCTTCGAAAGGCCTGGGAGCTGGGAACTGTCAAGGAGGTGAAGAGGCCTTCACAGTTCCCCAGCCTACCCGCAGGGACCCGCAGGCTATCCAAAATAATATAGAAGAACCACTTGTGGAAGATATTAAGATAAGAAGTAGGACCATTTACTATCATTGAGTTTCTGTTAGATTGATGAACCTATAGTAATCTCAGCTGCTTGTTTCAATCACCATTTCTTTCATAGACAATCGTGTTCTTTATCTACGCTCGTGAAAAGGGGCCAAAGATTACTGCCCGTGTCTAAATATTTATCTGTAACGAGCGAATTCCGTTAGATATCCTCACATGTCATCTTCTAGAGGGCATTATATATCATGGAGGACGCCTATGCTCTGTGTGTTGTCATTAAGTAGAAGTATAGATAATTAACGCTTCGATGATAGGACTGTTGGTTGATGAGCCAATCTTGTTCGGCCTGCCTCCAAGCCAATGTAGGCTCAATGATCGAATCGAAATTACGTAAAACTTTACACGAATTTATACACATTTAATGACCATGGTCCTCCCTTTCCACTGCTATTACACGTGTTACTCGCCCCAATCGATTTGTATTTACTTAAAATGTTCTTGTCTCCAAAACATTGTCCTCCATTTTCCAGTGCAAATCCAGGGAATCCTTTCAACTTTGCTAGTCTTGCGCATTTATAAAGCGAATTTAATCTCGTTTTGTAGTTTTTATCAAGTGGCGACTTGAAAGAACTTTCCAATGTTGATAAAACTCTTTTTATGCCATCTTTGTAGCAACCAACGTTTACATATTCTGATGAAGAAAAAGAAAAATAATGAATGGGGTGCGTTTGAATTGACAAACTCAGGAAAAATGCAACATGATGGAATTTAAGTGATGATTCTTGAATCTCTTTGATTTTTTATTTGATATAAGCATGTAATCTTTCCGGAATGAGGCACTAATACATAATCACATTGAATTAGGTCATCAGAATTTTTTTGGGCTAGTCTGCACTTTAACGGACCAGTTTTCAAGATCGGTAAGTTATGTGTCATCGGGTAAGGGTCAGGGTTAGGTTTTGGAAAAGGGGTTTTTAGAGTAACTTAGGGTAAGTTAGGTTTAGTTAGGGTAAGTTAGGGTTGGTTAGGGTAAGGAAGGGTTTAGTTAGGGCCAGTAGGGTATTTGGTAAAATACGTTCCCGAGAGAGATGACTTAATCTGTGGTCATTTCTTCTTACTTACTACATACGGGCTACATACTCTCAAACGACCATCACTAAGAATTGTTATGTAAGAAGCAACATGCAAACCATAGATACTTACTAATAGCTAATTTCTTTGCATTGCCTGCCAAAATAGAAGAAATCATACATCATTAAAATCGTAGTTTTGAATGTAATCTCTATCAAAATAGTTTGTTAACCTTGTCAAGATCTGCAGCAAAATATATGGTGGAGATACATCAAAGTATATCTGTACATGTTATGTTAACTGATTGTTCTGGTAGCATGTGCTCTTACAAAAGTGTTTGATGTTTTTCATCAATGTTGTACCGTCAAAGAACTATCAGTAATCGTTACCATAAATTATCAATGTTGACAGAAAATGTTGAGTGTCCTATTTTCTCTCACATTTTTTATGTTTTCGTGTTACTATTCGGAATCTTCCTGCTAGAACGAAATTTGCTTGCATACTCCTTACCATAATAGCTGCAATCTTTGCAATGGTCTTCTCGTTATCGTAAACAATTATCGGTTTGTCAGTTATTTGCGATCGATTTTAATGAAGTTGTGTTTTGAAGATAATCAAATATACCTGTAGCTTTTGTTGGCTTCGTTTTTGTGAGTGCTTTGTATAATGAACTCAGTGCTGTAAAATAAATGTAAGATTCCTCAAAGTCTGATACTCTCATTAAGGATGAGAGTTGTGTGGTTTTGTACTTGTTAGGGGAAAGCCCTGATTTCGTTCGTTGTTGTTGTTGTTATTGCTTCAGTTATGTTGCAACAACAGATCGTTCCGTTACGAGAGGTAGTAGGCCTAAATTAGCTGTGGTAGGCCTAAATTAGCTGTAATTTAGCTATTCTATTTTTAAAGTAGCCTACGTAAAATATATTAATGATGATGATGATGATGATGATGATGATGATGATGATGATGATGATGATGATGATGATGATGATGATGATGATGATGATGATGATGGGAACGGAGAGGAGAAACTTTTGTGATGAGNTTGTTATTGCTTCAGTTATGTTGCAACAACAGATCGTTCCGTTACGAGAGGTAGTAGGCCTAAATTAGCTGTGGTAGGCCTAAATTAGCTGTAATTTAGCTATTCTATTTTTAAAGTAGCCTACGTAAAATATATTAATGATGATGATGATGATGATGATGATGATGATGATGATGATGATGATGATGATGATGATGATGATGATGATGATGATGATGATGATGGGAACGGAGAGGAGAAACTTTTGTGATGAGTCTAAAAGGCCAATAACGTATTTAGAAACCGAAATTCGAATAGGATTCGAAAGGTTTCAGATTGAAACATGAGCTTCGAGCTCAGTTGTTGCTACTTTAAATTACACTTCCGGAAATAGCTGCTAGTGCCCTGTCGTTGTAGTAACAACTGTTGCTGTCATTGTTGTCGTTGTTGTCGTTGTTGTCGTTGTAGTAAAAAATCTAGAATTCAGTACAGTATTATGACTTTCAGGTGCAACTTAGGCACCGTCCGAATTGATCGGTTAATTTTCGGCACAGTGAAATCTCTTAAATAGCAGAACCGCTTAAAAACCGGCTCTTGGATGATAAAATATTTTGCTGACTTTATGCCGAAAATATGAAGTGCCGGAGGATATTTCGATTAAATTTCCAAAAAAATCGGATCTTTTTAGCAGATATTCGTCTGTTCCTCGTGGAACAGCCCAATTCGCTTGCTAAATAACTGATTTCCAAAATTGCAATATCCGAATAGTTAAATTGCAGATAAAATTACTTTGGGTAGAATTCGGCTAAAAAACAACCGATGGATTCGGATAATCCCTTAGCATAGTTAACATCAACTTTTGCCAGACCCAATTGATAAAACGAGAATTAATGATAAAAAATCACCTGCTTCTTGTACTGCTGCCGATTTCTTTGGTGATAATTGCGTAATTCTTTGCACCAATTTTTTATATGCTTTCGGTGTTACTGTTATATTCTTTGGCGAAGTTGCGCTCAGTTTCGCCAATGTCGCATTAATTTGTTTGATTATGGTTGCATTGCTTAATGGTTGTTGTTGTTGTTCATGTACTGTTTTATCTTTCTTATCTTGAACAATTGATGTCGATTTATCACGCCTTGTTTTGTTGTTTTCTTGAGCTTTGATGAGATGGTTTACTTCCTCTTCAGCTTTTTTGCTCAGATCTGTTAATGGTTTAGCTTTTGTGTTTGAAAATGCAGCAATGTTTTCAGGTTCTTTGGGTGTCTCCTTTAAATTTTTAGGAAGGTCGATTAGGCCTAAATCGTCAGTTTCCTTCTTTCCACTGAAAGCTGCAATGAAGAAATGTAAAAAATCTAGTCCAAACGTTGAGATATCAACTCTCAGTTTTACTTGCCAATGCTGGGCGAAGTTACTTACATGCCAATGCTGATGCCAATGCTGGGCGAAGTTATTTACATGCCAGCACATCTGAGTTGTTGCAATTGAATAGTGACATCAAATACTTTTATGTAGTTTCTTTGCGGTGACAATGGTTTGAAATTATGCCCCTCTGTTTTGCCTTATAAAGTTTCTTAGGCTAAGAAATATCTTTTTCTTTTAGGTTGAAATATTTAAAATTAAGCTAGTCGCTGTATCAGTCAAGAAAAGCGCTGTACAAGGTATGCACCACTTTCATTTTTATTGAAATTATCTGTCATGTTTCATGTAGTTGGCTGAAGTTAGTGAACCTGAACATTGACTGATTGTTTATTTAATTAAAAGTTTGATTACGGTCAAAGAACAGTCCTTAGAGCACTGCTTAGAATCCATGCCGAAGTAGCTCTGTTTAGAGAGTGTGGACGCCGATAGTCCGTGGACGTGGGCTCGAATCCTGCTTTGGTTGTTTTAATTGTTCAGATGTTTCTCTTCAAACTTTAAAATCCAACTTTATTCCTTTAATATAAATGCCTTTCCAGTTTGATGCAAATACAGGGTGAGTCAGAAAAAACGTGGGGTGTTTGCGAATTTCTATTGATGCAGTTTGATTTGCAAATTTGTTTCTTTAAACTTCATTGCATAGAAGAAAAGCTAACTTAGATATGAAAATTTGTTTGGTCGAAATCGGTCTTTCCGTTCAATAATTACGAGCGATTTTAGAAAAATGGTGTTTCGCAAGATTGCTAATACAGGCCTTTAATTAGATTCATATTCATGCACGCGTGACATTCTAAACCATGGCAAACATATTGTTTCTCTACCAAAAATTGAAACAACGCATGCATTGTGTTAGAGCATAAAAGGAAAACTAATGTTACTTATGTTATATCCCCTGGGGACTATTCATTTAAATTGTCATTGTTAGCAAGCTGAAAGTTCTTTCACTAGTGATACTTTTCACCAAAATGGCTATATCATAAAATCGCAAATAAACAAGGAAAGAAATCACCGATTTAAAAAAACTAAATTTCTATAACTAATTCAATCTTTCTTCTGCAATATAAAACTCAAACACTCCCGATTTGACTTATTTTTCACCATAATATGGCTTGCTAAACGCCCCACGTTTTTTCTGACTCACCCATTGTATATTTCGACCTTTCATGCAAATGATAAGCTGCCAAAACCACTCAGGATGTCGCAATTCCTGGGTAAGTTGAGATTATTACGATAGAAAAGTAAGATAACCTACCGCTCTCTTTAGCTTCCTCAAGTTGAATTTCTTTCGATGCAATTAAAGCTGCTAGTTTCAAATTCTTGATTAATAATTTCTTGATAGCATCTTTCCTCTTTCCTGCTGGCGAATCAGTACTGTGTGATTTCTTCGATTGCTCTTCTTGTAATTGTTCTAATTTCTCTCTCAAATGTCGCAACCTGCCCTTCAGAGTCTTTAATCTGTCTTTGTGACTTGCTTCTTGTTTTCTTTGGGCATCTTTTGCTGGTTTTGAGGCATCGGCTGGAGAAACTGGAGTTGAACCACCTATCGTGATTAATGATTAGTGATTAATGATTGAAAACAATGGTCATAGGGACATCAAAGTAAGGGTGTTTTTATTATAAAGATTATGAAAAATATGGCAAAGGTGACGATAGGGATTTTAATTTTTTGCTATCAAGGGACGGTTTACATGTTTTCATTTTTATAGGCGTCACAGTTTGTCATATTAAATTGAACATAGGTTCCAAATCTTTTCATTTACGTAAAAAGGTCGGTGTAAAATTCTGTGATCTATTTCTTTCAATTGAATGGCTTGAAAGAAAGTTGTCCCCCTTTGCTATAATTCTACCGTTGGACTTTTCAGAAATCTTGAATATTTTCGAAGTTACAGCTTATTTTATATTTCAACTCATTTGAGGACGGGACGTCATCAAATTTCTAAATCACAAACCATAAGAATGAAAGACTTTTTCTTGATACCTTAGTAGACTTTCATAAACTATAGTTTTCTTGAAAATTATTCTCTCTTTTGTCAAAGAGTTTAGAAATTACGATGGTTTTAAGTTTTTTTCATAAATTTCTTGAATTCTTAAAATGGAAGAAAAACACTCTAATTCTGAAAATATTGAAGATTTCTGAAAAGTCCAATGGTAGTTATATCATAGTAGCTAAAGTTTCTTTCAAGCCATCCCATTCCAAGAAATAGGTCACAGAATTTTACGCCAACCTTTTTAAAGATTTGAAACCTATGCTATTAAACTGCTGTTTCTGTTACTATTTGCTTCGCTGCCTTCCTCGCTCGCATTCTTCTTAGCTCTTTATAGTTCGCCACCAGGATTGTTGTCAGCTAAAGGATCATGATCACAAGTTCCTTGACGCCATCTTTAGTGCAATCGTCTCTTGGGAATTTTTTGGGGAACGTTTTGTTGGCTATTTGTGAGATAAGATCTGAAAGGGACAAAATGATAATGCAAACAGTGCACCATTTACCATTTTCAAGTTAGCCAACCCGAGAAAGCCCTCTGAAGTTTCAGTTGGGAAATTGGTTCATTGAAAAAGTTGGCCTGGATCCGAATTTGACATACCTGGTTTGTCACTTGCATGAGCATGAACTGTTTGACCAGGTTGAATATGCATTCCGTTCATCTGTGGTGCACCTCCACCTCCCATTCCTTGTAGAAGACCACCCATACCCATCATTCCATTTAGGCCATCAAAGTTACCTCCATCTTGCCCTAATAAAGATGGCAGTGATTGCATACCACCACCTTGCATACCACCACCTTGCATACCACCACCGTGCAGTCCATGGAATCCCATTGCCGGCATTTCATCTGATGCTTGAGATGGTTGTGCATCTGCATCCGACTGCAAAATCATGATTATAATAATTTAATGGTATCAGAATATTAAAAATTATGTTAATTTTCGTAATCCTCGTATCCAGAGCGATTGAAACTGCGTTTAGAACGTAGGCACCTCCGCAGCGTCCTACTAATTTGACTTCAGCAATCAATATCTTATGATAAGTTGTTCTTTTTACCCCCTGCTTATCTTGTGTTATGGTCTAAATTTTTATTTTCGCGGTTGAGTGTGTAGGTATATATGTATGTTATGATTTTGTTAATTTNCACGAATTGTTTCTTTTGGTATTGTTGATGTGAATCTGAAAAAGATGATGTGATGTTTGAAAATGAAAGTAAGAAAGTTTTTTTCAGATAAGGAAAATTACGTCTGGTCAAGAGAGCAAACTTTGCTTCATAAGGTATTAGAGTTGCCTTGTCAAACATTGAACTGTTCTTACAATAATTTGAGGCCTACCTATGTGCCAAGATTACAATAGGGTAGCAAAACAACAACAACAACCGAACAAGGAAACGTGCCTAATACAATCTGCAGATTTATTTCAGTACTCTTCGTGCATCATAAAGCATAGATTATAGATTACCTTTCACTGCAATGCAGCAGTATATCATAAGAAGCAGCAAATTCATTTTCTAGATTCGTCAGGCTTCTCTTCTACTTGCCATCTGTCCAACTTGGCCTAGATTAGAAAGTTGAATGTCATGTAACACAGTCCCCTTGTGCAACAGTCTTCATTGACTGACTGGGCTAACAAGAATATAGAGTGAAAATAAAATGACATTGTTTACACTAGCTGTCCATTTTTTATCACTGTTTATATCAAAAAGGCCTTTAATATATACAACCAAGTCTGCGAAATATTGCAGATACCGTGATATGTTATTCTTGTTCTGTCGGTTGACAATGCTTTATATAGAAATTCTCGAGGTGCCTACTTATGCAGGATGTTTACCAGGATTCGTATGCAGGATTTATGGAAAGGTAAGCAGCGGAAATTTCATACTGCCGTAGTTACTAGTTTGGAAATATGAAATTGATACTTCAATTCAATACAAACATTATGTGCATGATTGTTTTAGGAGTAAGCCAAATAGTTTCGATTTTTGCGATGGTTGTGCGATAAAGAAAAACATCATATGCTGCAAAATTTATGTCAGGATGAGGCAACAGGGATCATATTCAATTTTTTTGCCTCAATTTCTATTCTTTACATTTAATATAGAAAGCAATGTTATTTATTAAGAATTTCCGAGGATATTTCGCGGTGGCCTATTTTTCTCACTTCCCAAATATCAGTTACTTAAATCATAAATAACAATACACCTGTCGATAACAAACCATTCCAAAGCAAATGCAACAATTTTTTTAATTTTCTCTTGAACAAAACGATGAAAACTAAAACAGAACCACTTACCTTGTTCAAGAATAAAGTCTTTCCACAATTTCAATTTGTTTCTTTTTTCTTTTTAGTTTTATCTTATTCTTTAGCCTGCAAAACTTGAAGGCTATCGTTTCAGAAATCCGAGCTCACGTCAGTGACCCGTGTGACCCGTGCCCATTGGTCCGTTAGCTTGTTTACCCGGCTTGCATTCTGCGGGTGGCTGCTCTGTTTTTATCCCAGCTCTCTCTGCAATAGTCTTAATGCTTTGCACTGCTGCATGCGTGTGGATTTGCTGATCGTAGACCCCCACTAAAGTATAGACTACTTAGCTATTTAGAGCATGGGCTATACGACACAATTAATGTAGTTCGTACAACCGTGTTTATGTACGCTGTCCTTCTGCCCTGGCCTAGAAGCACCCTCGCTGCGATGCTTTCTTTGCGCCTACGGGAGTCTTATACGAACTACATTAAGCGTGTTTTGTAACCCAAGTTTTGAACCAGGGATTTGAATTTGGTTCGAAAGGGCAAGTCATCAAGTGAGCAGCTTCTGTCACCAGTCTGTGCATTCAAACATTCGTCAAATTTCCACAAAATGTAGAAAAACGCCGCTAGTTCCAGACTCTGTTGCAAAATAGCTAGAAAGTCTATTGAATTTACCAACATCACTTTTTTGAATCAACAAGTTGCTTTGCTTTGTTCTGTTTTGTTTTGTTTATATCTCGCCAAACCCTTTTGAAAGAAGTGATTTTACCAATGCAAATTGCGAGAAACTTCGTAGGAAATTTTAAACCATTGATAGATTGGTCCTCAGCAGACTTGCTGCTTCAGTCAATTTTGTTCTGCTGAACTGAATTGCTGGCACATCCATGCAACCGACGACCCAATTCCCGTTTCAATGAACTGTGAGCAATTCAATTGAGTAAAACGAAGCGAAAACATAGGAAGTTCGCCTTGCTTATCTAGTGGTCACTGAAACTACCAAATTGAGGTAGACAATTCAAGATAATACTGATCTTAAAAAATGATAATCTTCTTCACAATGTCTGCAAATGTTGGCTTGCACACAAGTCTGACTTGCTGGCTGACAAATGTATACTGTTTACTTTTGTAGGAAAACATAGAAGATGAAACTAAATAAAGACGCTACTAGATGCAAGGTTTGCAAAATTGAATTCTGTTTATGGAGTGCTCTGGTTCGTTTCAGTTTGATCTTATTTGCATGTTTACAAACTTGCGGAGCCGATGAATCTTTCGTCAACTTAGGCCAACAGGCTTTGAAGGTTAAAGCTGCAAATGCTCCTCCTGCAATGGATCTTGGGATAGCATCAACATGGCGTGGTCATTCTCAGTCATGGGCAAATTCATGGCTACGTTATCACATCGCTATTGGATTCAGCCGCTTGTACTTATTTTTTGACGACCCTGAGTTTGATAAAGATGTTATTCGTACGCTCCGCGCCGCACAAGAATTCAAACCGTTTCTCACAATCATTGAAGTTGACAAAACCCATCGCAAGAAATATTACACGTTTCAGAATACCAAGAATAAAGAGCCTGAATATTATTTGTTGCATGCTTTTGGTGTATATTTGAAAACTGATATTAATTCGCGGCAGATTTTGAATGTGGCCCGCGCGGGAGTACTCGCAAAAGCGGACAATTTGAATTGGCTTCTTCATATGGATAGTGACGAATTATTTTGGGTTGAAAAATTGAAATCAGGAGCCGCGCGGTCGTTTTTCACGCAGTTACACAAGCAAGATATCACGCATGTGACTTTCTTTAACGACGAGGTTGTCCCTATCACGCCTAACTTCGACTATAAAAAACGGCCTAAAGACCCCTTTCATCAACGAATGCATTTCAAAAGAAACTTTATGACGCTCAACAACGCACAGAGTCCGTTAGTTCAGCAGTGGGAGAGAGAAAGAGGGGTGAAATTCTTTTTGGGGTACATGTGCGGGAAAGGAGGAATCAATGTGAAACTTTGGAGAGAAAAGATGGGTGAAAATGCTCCCATATTTCCACAAGACGTTGTAGGATTTGCGTTTAATTCATGGCAACCTGGAAATGTCACACTGATTAATGAAAACACGAATATACCTCAGCCTTATATTAGTCCTGACAAGGTCAAAGTTGCTGTCATGACAACTGTTGCTAGGATACTGCATTACGTCAACCCGGACTTCGATGCACTCAAAAATAAGTTCACGGCGCGTAAACAATTCCGAAACAAAAATTATGACATTAGTGTTGTTACGGAAAAACGCAAAAAGATTTTTGAAGGAACAAAAAAATATTGGGCAGCAGCAGAAAATATGCCGAACTGGGAATTTTACAATGAAATGTGGTCAAAGGTTCAAAAAATTGCGAAAACAAATAATGACAAATTAGCTTATGATTATTATCTCAAAACCGCGGTTGCCCCCAAAGGAAAGAGGCTGGATAATTATATCGCAAACGGAGTAATTTACAAGATCAAGGACATTTTTCAGATGTTAACACAGATTGAGAAAGTTCTTGACAAGACGAAGAAAAAGAAAGATGAACTATTTCTTGATCTCTCAACTGGCCTAAAGTTTATCAATGGTGGAAATGGCGTCAAGGGGCAAGATAAGATGTTCTCTTTTCATGTATGCAAAAACAAAGCCCCTAATTTCATTTGTGATATTGAAAATTGTTGTAGATTTCTTGCCATTCCTCAGCTTACATTCACAAAGCGTTTGCTTGGGTACATCAGATATGCTAGGATGCAATGGTGGAAACCTGGAATCCGATGGCCTAGTTAAATAATCAGATTTTCCATGCCAAGAGTAGACTGGGGACTTGACCAAATTTGAGAATGGAACTCTGAATTGTTACGAACGATTCTTCGTTAACGATAAAGTCGCGAATTCATAACAATAAGCCCAGGCCAAACGACCAAATATGGGTGTGCCACATGTTTGAGATTTGCTCGCCAAACAATGTTTTCCCGGTTGGGAGGTTGCAAAACAGTGCGTGACAAGTAGAATTTGTTTGGTAATGTTTTGGAAGACTTCAAAGGCATTTTCTGCTTGTCACAAGCCAACAATATTTGTCAAGCAATGTTTTGCAAGCACGTGGCCAAACGGGCAAACATTTTGCTTTGCAAGCAAATCTCAAATTTGGCAAACAGTGTTTGCTCCTTTGGCCATTGCTTCACATCATCGACATAATGTGACATTTGTTGAAGGATGGAAGATCTTTTTACCGACGTTAAGATAATTTTTGAACGATTTTTGAACAGTTGATTTTGTTGGTCTCTTAGTGACGTTATTTAAGGAGCCAATATGCTCGCGCGATTTTTTGCTTGTTATGCTGTATTCTGCTCATCGTAAGAGCCCGGGCGTGAAAAACTGTACGCAGAGCTTGGCTGGGAGTCGTTGATTTCCCGAAGGTGGAGTAGACGCCTTACTTTGTTCTATAAGATTCTGAACAATCTCACGCCCTTGTACACAAAGGTGCCGATACCACCACTCCATCAGTCGAATTACTCTCTACGCAACCAGGATGTTATNCAGAGCTTGGATGGGAGTCGTTAAATTCCCGAAGGTGGAGTAGATGCCTTACTTTGTTCTATAAGATTCTGAACAATCTCACGCCCTTGTACACAAAGGTGCCGATACCACCAATCCATCAGTCGAATTACTCTCTACGCAACCAGAATGTTATTAGGCAAATAAGGGCAAGAACAGAAAAATTCCAATCTAGCTTCTATCCAAACTGCATATCTGACTGGAATCAACTTGATCCTGAAATCAGGCTTGCACCGTCTATTGCTGTTTTTGAGACAAAGCTTCTATCAATAATTCGCCCCCCTGCAAAATCTGTCTTTGGGATTCATGACCCAATAGGCTTATCGTATCTTTCCCAAATAAGGGTCGGTCTCAGTAACTTAAATTTTCACAAATTCAAGCACAATTTTAAAGACACCGTAAACCCATTGTGCCAAACGAATGACGGCATTGAGGATACAGAACACTTTTTGTTGCTTTGCCCTTCATTTGACATTCAACGACGAGATCTTCTTCAACGACAAGAAAATTGGGATGTTTTCATTTCAAACGTTTTTCGTATCGCAAGAGTTTTAATTTCTTTCTTATTGAAAATTTTCTCTTTTCTTTTTCGAAAATTATCCTCAAAGTTGTCAATCAGTAACAAAAATCAGGCTGACGTCTTCTACATCACAGTTTCACAGTTTCTTACTCTCCTTCGCGAGGTTTCTTTTGACGGAATCACGGACCACGGAACTGCGGATCACGGAACTGCGGAACATATAAAGAAACCTCGCGAAGGAGAGTAACAGTTTCTTATAAGCGGGTTCTTCTGCCATTCCTGTAGGGGGGTTGAATTTGGAATTAAAAATTTGTTGCTAGAATTTTCTAGAAAAAGTATTTATAAGAAGCACACATTTTGACTTAGTACACCTGACCTTGTTAATGACATATACCTTGATATAGCACATATACCTTGTTAATGACATTTATCACAAATTTATTTTTAATGTTGATTTTTTTGGAAGAAAGTGTGTTACAATTGCAATAAAAGTGTATTTCTTGAAACGACCTCGCTATTGCTTGACCAATACTAATTTTTGATTTGAAGTCAGTTTTAAAGCATTTTTGGAGTCACATGGCAACAGAAAAATTAACAGAACATGAAAGAGTCACAGTGAGCATATTTTACTTTCTGTATTATTCATATTTATGCTACATGTAGAATGTTATATTACAACGTCATAAAATCTGATCATTTCTAAATCACATTTTTATCTATCGTTGTCAATGCTGCTCAACCTCGTACCCAGTGTCAATGAAGCTTTTCCGTAAACTGCAACAGCCTCATGTTGATAACAACCGATACCCTTGGGAACGAGGTTGAAGGCTGTGAACTTTACTAAAATGGCCTATCATTTGATGTGGTTGATCTAAAATTCCACTTTTTTCTAATGAAATGGATCTGTTTCTTATTCGATTGAAAATCATTCACATGCTCGACAAAGAGTCGTCTAGAAACGTAGTCAGGTTTCAGTTAGAAACTTGCATTAAATATCTAACTTGCAAAATAGTTTGAAACAAGTTTGACCTGCAAAAAACGAATCCCAATAATGAACAATTAAATGTAAAAACTCTGCAAAATCCTAATTGGTTGAAGTGAGAAAATGCCATAATCAAAATTTCACATCGCACTTTTAATTTTCGACAAATATCATTCTGAGGGAACATTTCCTACTAAATGTACTTATGTTTTCAAACATTTTCCAGTCCCTGTAAATGGTAGTGCATAAAAACCAAAATGTATTTGATCTTTCTTTGCCTCATGATGGTTTGATAAGAAAGTCTTCCACATTTTTATTGAATCAAGCTGTCAAACAAGTTGAGTTCTTTGCGTTGCATTTATGTGAAGTCTGACAATGCATGAGAAATTATTTAGCTATTTGTCATTTTACTAAGAACAAGATACTGTTGGAAAAATTCAAATGTTCAAAATATTTTCAGCTTTCTATAGTAAGACTAACGTTTATCGAATGCACCAAACCAACAGTTATTAAAACTTTAGTATTTTAGAACGAATTCTCCATTTGTACATATATTTACTTGTTCGTTAACATTATAAACTTGTTTATTTTTCAGTCTTCGGCGTCTTGTTGTATATCTTCTCTGTGTATCGTTGGCTCCATGTGACCCTCGCTATCATAATCTGGTGCCTCGACGTCATGATTGCTTATTGCAGTTACTCTGTCAACACCTCGCTGAACTGGAAAGCAATGGTAAGTTCATTTAAGACCATTTACTGTAAGTTTCATTGTTCTAACAAAGAAGGTTTCAATTTGCGACTGATAGTTTTAACGTGGAATATTATTTTGAAAATAACGAATTTTGTGAGAATGAGGATACTTTGGAAATGCAATACATTACAAAGCCGCATATGAAAGCCGAAAGCCACTCCTGTAAGAACCATGAGGCTAAAATTTTACCAACATTTTTTAAACTAGCAAAATCTGGAATTAAAGACCAGAAAGAAAGATGTTATTTGCAGCTATAAGCTATAAATGCAAACTCGAAATTTTTTGGAAAAATGTTTATGCAGAAGTTTATGCCGTAAAAACTTGTTTGCAATTTTTATGCCTTTCGACGAGCATAAACCTCTTCAATGCATTATTCTTGGCTGACCATGATTGCTTAGCAGATCCTTCGCGTGCTTGACAACCAATCAAATTGATATCATTGTCATCACATGACCGATTTTACGAAGAAACATGTTGGAAGTGGAATAATGAATTAAACGGTGTCATAAATTACAAACCGTTTTCCTCAATGCTTCGTCCAACATCTTCAACATCCATTACTCCTTCTTTGATCTCATGTTCCATATCTTCTCCACTTCTTTGTGTTAAATAACTCAATCTGGCAACGCCGTGTCCATTTCTTGGAACCTTCTCAACTTCCACATCGTCATCATCGTCATCATCATCGTCATTTCGTACTAGTCTTTTTAATTTAAGCAAAGATCTTTTTGTAGGATGTAATTTATGATAACTTATTTTATGTTTTCTTGTTTTCTTTCGCCAGTTCGATTTCTTCTTCGCTTTCAAGATGATTTGTTCTGTGAAATTTAAACAAAGGATTTCTTGGTAAGTAGATATTGTCTTATCCTTCTTCTTGTAATTACCGAAGCCAGTTATATTGTTTTTCAGCATGTCTCAACAACAGACCTAATGGGCTATGGTTCGTTTTACTCATTTCAAGTCATGTGACCATACTCTTAGGAAGTTTTAGTGTTTTTCTACTTTTTGCATTCATGGCACGAAATATGTTAAAGAAATCAGAAGATCTTGTATCTAGAGATTGATCATTCGATTTGAATTGAGTGTAAACAAACCCTAGCCGATTAGGTCTGTTGAACGTTAGGCCATCAAGGCATTTTGATCTACGGATTGTTCATTTCTTCTTCCAAACTGTTAGAATCTTAGTCGATTCCTGGATACCTCAAGTACTCCCAACAAAAGTCTCGCAAAGAGGAGATAAGCAAATATCGTTTTTAACCTTCAGGTTTTCCAACATATCAAAACACCGTAAAACAGACTTCAATCAAAGGTTTTCAAAAGGAGGAAGTTCAGTTTGAAAAGCTTCTTATTGGTTGGTAAAGGAGGGGGAGTTTGTGCTCAGGAACCTTAAGAAAACAATTTAGTCATCTGAGTGTCCATTGTTTCAAGGCTTTTGATTTTCTTCATTGCACAATAATATGTATCATATGATAAAATAAAACGATAACTGAACATCGCACTACCCGTAGGAAATTGTATGGTTATTGCAATTTTTCGCCATGAAGTTAATCTAACTCACTTTTATCACCATGCCTATCGTATTCATGATCATCACCATGGTGACCTTCATTGAAATCGTCGTCATGGTGATCGTCTCCATGGTCGTCATGGTAATTCTCGTGATCACCGTCGTCTCCATGGTCGTCATGGTGATCATCTTCGTGGTCATCTTCGTGTTCGTGTTCATGTTCGTGTTCGTGGTGAAACGGATGTGCATGCATCTCAACCTCGTAATGAACATCAGGCTGATCATGGATTCCTGGGCCGTTCAGCATGTGGTGCATATCTTCATAAACAGGGGCAGTTGATATGGGGCCTTCTAATGCTATGTCTGGTGTATGGTGGGGGTAGGTATAAGGATGACCTCTTATCATTGAATCTACATCAAGATGGTCGTGCATGTGTCTGTTTGGGTAATGATGCATTGGGGCTGTATCCACGTTCAATGGCTCTGTGTACCCATAGTCATCATGATGGTGATTGGTGCGAATTGGCATAATATGACCGTGGTATCCATGGTAACCACCAAACATACCTTGGTGATGGTCGTCATGGTGATGGTCGTCGTGGTGATGGTCGTCATGGTGATCATGTTCGAGATGATGTACATGATGATGCACATGATGCATTTGTTGGGGCACAGGATAAGGGTACATGGGGGCATGATGCATATGGTGGTAATCATCATCATCATCATCATCGTCCTCTTCATCACCATCATCATCATCATGAATTGAATGCCGAAATTGCGGTCTTTCTGCTGAGTATCCTAAAGGATGGCTTGTTCCAATCAGATCCACGCTATGTGCCATCAGATGTCTCTCTCTACCTGGTGCATCCTTCCCATCTTCGATATCACCTTTATCTTCAAGCTCAGCGAACCCGATTCCCGCATATGGATCCCCCTTTGATCGTGTTTCACCTGTGATCTTCGGTGCTTCTTTAGTTGATTTGAAAGCCGTCTTAGGAGCAGATTGAGGGACTGATTCTTTGGCCTCAGTTGGTGCCGTCTTTTCAGTTGGTGCCGTCTTTTCAGTTGCCGTCTCTTGCTTTACCGCACTCAATGCTTTATCTAAGAAAGAAATCAAAGCTCGTCCAACACAATCTTTATCGACACATCTCTTCGCAGATTTTTCCTTGCTTGCTTTTTTCTTCTTTTTTTCATTTTGGAATATTGTCGCATTGATTACTTTGATTTTATCCAACATTTCATGAACTTGTGATGTTGTTAACCCTTCCAGATCTTTCGCATGTCCATTGACATTGGTTTCAGCCTTGGCTTGATTACTGTTGCTGGTCTCAGCCTCGGCTTGATTACTGGTAGTGCTATCAGCCTCGGCTTGATTACTGGTAGTGCTATCAGCCTCGGCTTGATTCATGCTGCTACTGTCAGTGTCGGCATGATTACTGACGCTATTTTCAACTTCAGCTTGCTCGCTTTTTGTTTTCAAATCTTGATTATCAGTTGCATCATCTTCAACTGTCGACATTGGTGGTGCACTTGTATTCTCAAGTGATTTTACCAAAGATTTTAAATCAGGCTCTTTCTCCTTTCTTGTAGAATCATCCTTTTCTTCCGCTTTATTATTTGCTTTCAAAAATTGTTTCAACATTTTGTTGAGATCTCCTAATTCGGATGTTCTTACATCGTCTTTATGAGCTACCTGCACAAGATTTAACGAGCTCTCTTCTTTTGAATCAAACCCTTTTGATAATCTACTCAAACTTGGCTCACGTTTTTTCGATTGCTCTCCATTCACATCTAATCCTTTCACCTCATTAAAGAATTTCCCTAAATTATGCAAATTAAGTTCGCCATTTTTCATTTTGTCTGATACATAATAGTAGAGCATCAATTTTTCAAGTTTTTTTCTGTTCACTGGAATGATAACTCTTCGTTTCGTAGCATTCTTATTCACTAACGTTTCTTTCCTTCTGCTGCTTGTTTTGGTGAGTTTATTTCTCAACCTATTTCTCAACTTGCCAGCCTTTTTTGATCTAGTTAATTGTTTATTTCTTTTATGCAGTATTATGTTTCTTCGGCTTTTGTCAATTTTGTCACCGATTTCTTCCACCTTCTTACCTGAAACGAAGAACGAATGAACATTCACAATTTCATGCAACAATTTTGTTCATTCATCAAGTTCAAGAGGTAGTAATTTAATGAGCGTCTTATCGAAACACTTCAGCTCTAACCAAACTATCATCTAGCCAAATCGTGGAGGTCCTGTTACCTGTTTGGCACGACAGAGGCGTTTTGAGGCACAATCCTCTTAACCAGAGCCTCATTGAAGTTCTATTTTGACCGTTCTTAAAAGAAGATGTGAGTTCACTGGATAGATATCAAGGATTGGTATGCTGTGTGATACTGAGGGTACAACGCGGCATACAAGAGGATCAAGTATTCCAACGAAAGCAAAGCACTCCTTGATGCATCTCATCCGTCTAGCTACGCACTATCAAAGGCGGCTTTAATGACCATCCTATGCAGCAGAAAATGGTTTCTCCTCCTCCCCAACCCTGATCACCTGATGCCTAACATAATCAGCAAACAAATCACTAACCTTGCTCATCGAGCAGATCTTCTATCTTCTGTCTCAGTTTCTCTTGCTTTTCAAATGCACTGATTATTGTCACTGGCTTGATGACTGGCTTCGAATGAACTTCCTCGTGTTTATCAGCTTTTTCACTGTTTTTGGTTTCAGGTTTGTCTTTGGTTGTTTCACTGCTATCAACTGCAGGCGTTGCTTCCACGGCATTCTCGATCAGATCGCCTGAAAATTATTGAATACGTTTTGTTATTGTTTGTGTTACCTAGCTAGATGCAGGGAAGATGCATAATTCGTTTCAGTTCTGTTAGTTAATTAGGGATCATACTTTGGGTTACAGTCAAAGATATTACATTCTTGACTATACACCAAGTGAAAAGAAGCTAAAACATTTCAGAGTATTTCAAATGTATCCAAACGTGGTACGATAAGTTACACATATCTGAAAAACGTCTGAAATGCGTTACATGGTATTTTATGGAAGCTAGTGAGCCGTCCATGTACGGCTGATTCTCCTTGCTAAATTGCAGAATTCCTCCAAAACATTTGTTAATTTCCATTTTGTCTTGTAGGCCCTTTATTAAGGGTCTCATAAAACAGAGGGGCAAGCCAGCTCGTTTTAAACGCGAAACAAAGCAGGGGGGCTGGCTCCCTTCCGAATAAACAGATCATTTTGAGGGTTTCTCTCAACTATTTCTAAGTAACTATTTACTCGTTGCGTCTTCATAAGGCTCGACGTCCTAGAAGAGATATCTTTGAAAGATCTTATCCTTCGAAAATCAAAGTAGGCTGATTTTGTTTGTCTTTCATTGTCAAATAAACAGTTTGCTATTTTTTCATAAAACGAAAAATAACTATCTAACCTTCCTTTTCCGTTTTGTCATCCATTTCATCTGCCAATTTATCAACATCATCGCCAGCAATTTCAATTCTTTTTTGTGCATCAGGTGAATCTATGTCTTTTCCAGCTTTTTCAATATCATCTTCCATATTATCAGTGGAATGCTCGATCAATGAGCTCAGTGCATCTATCGATTTCCCTTTCTCTTCTATTTGTTTACTCACATCGTCGTTAGTGACATCTTGCTTTTTATCTTCAAATAAAATCATAAACAATTATTTTAGGCTGCCTACTTTATCGTTAACCGTACTTGACAAGCCGAGGTAAGCAGAATTAGTTGAACAATGAACGATGATTTTGAGAAAATTCAAAAATGTCTTTTGCTTGTCACAAGCGACATGTCAATCACTGCTTGTCATCTTGCCAAGCCGACAAAACTTTTCCTTGTCAATAAAAACTTAAATGCTTGGCAAGTAATGTTTGCTCGTTTTCCCAAGGCCTAGGAACCTACAACCCTAAATACACTAGAAAAAATGACGGTAACGTCTTAACTTAAAGGGAATCTAAGCATATAAAAGTGGCTCAAGCTAGCCTATCAGATATCAGTATTTCCCGTGGACGTAAATCAATTACCCAAATATGATTCGGCATGTGTCACGGCCTATTGTCTTTGCACAGCTATTTTTATCTAAGGCTTGCATATGCTTAGATTCCCTTTAAGCTATCCCAGTGACTTTGCAGAAAGAGTTGGATCTTCATTGGTAAAATGAAACTAGCAGTCGAAATCGAGAAAACATGCAGCCCTATTTAGGCCTATCTGTGCGAAGGATATTCTGAGATGTTTCTTGGCAAGACAGCTATTGTTATCTCTGATTTCCGTTAGCCCGGTAGCTGCTCTCGTCTTTCGAGCTTGCTGCACATTTATAAAGGAATCAAGATAAAAGTCTAAGGATGGGCAAAGCAACAAATACAAAACATGAATGCCTTGAAGATATTGTGTGCAGCTTCGAGAATGAAGAAGGTAGTTCACCTCAAATGTGATAAACTATGAAAGAGTACTTCTTGACTCAAAACAATTCCTGAGTTATTTATAGTTAAACCAAACTTTCGTTGACAAAATCTTCCAGGTTTTTGATAAAAGTAGACTTAACATAGACAAAGCTTGATTTATTTTTACGCAAATCCATCCTACCTGTTACTTCTGCAAATCTTCCATTTTCAATAAAAGAGAAAATGAAAATTGCCAAAAAAGCTATTCTCCACCTTGTGAATCTCCTCTCCATCTTCCCTTCTCGTTATATCAACAATGCTTCAATCCATAGCTGTACTTTGCCGATTTAGTTTGTTTTGCCTTCAAAGTGTTAAGATTTAGGCCAAAATTCCCGCCATTTGGCAAAGCTAGAGCTGGTTTGGAGAACACTCTTATACAGGTGGCATTACTTAGAAAGGCGACTCGGGTCATTGGAGCATTTCGATTTCGTGGTTTATAAATAATTGTTTTGAATTAGCCAGCTATGATACCCCTTCCACATTGATACATTATCCGGCTAAAAGTAGGAGATTTCTGGATTATTGATTAACTGGGTTATTTTTGTAAGGAAAAAGTTGCCATATTCCCGTGAAATGTATATGCCGTGAAAATATCTTCATCATCAACCTTTCACCCTTGTAGAAGAGAAAATTCAAGAATCTGAGTTTTAGCTCAGTTCAAAATGGGTTGTCATTGGTCTCTTGGAACTGTACGTTCTCTGTGGTTACCGGGGGCCCTAAAAAATGTCTGTTTTTCACAGCTACTGTGGAGGGACCCAATTTTAAAGTATTTCAAATGTACCTGTTTCAGAAGTAGAATCTTCAAAAGTAAACCTTGCTGCAATTTTCTTTAAAATCAGCGCAATCCTTGCTGAGATATCTCAAAGACAATACTTTTGTTAATCAAAAGACCAAGGTTTAGTTATAATGCATTTAAATGGAAATTAATTTCTTGTCGTTCAGAAATATTTGCAACGATCAAAATTAATTCTTTAAGCAATTGTAATAAGAAAAAGTCGATTGGCATAGGAAGGGATGCCTTCAAGGCAAGTGATCCGCTGCCAGTATCAAACTTGCCTCTGTTTTACCATACGTTTATTTCCTTTCTTTTTGAAAGAAGAGGTACCAAAGTCTAAGTCGAAGCATTTACTTCCGGCACAAGGTAAATTAAACAATTTGTAAAGGAAGCTTCTTTTTTACTAACTTTTAAAACATTGCCCTCTCCCAATTAACAATCCATTCATCTTTGTCGGTAAATTTGCTCATGTTCCAAGGTATTTTATTTGAGCAAATTTTGGTTATACAACTAAAGTTCGCTCCATAGACTCGTTTTCAGATGTCGTTCCTACATTGTAATTCTTACTTTCGTACCATGAAGTTGCACACCCGGGGGGGGGGGCACTTTATCAGATTTTGGTTGGGGACGTGCCATCGAAGCTCCAAAAACATACCCATTCCTTATACCAATTTTTCGAAAATGTATACCCGACCTTATACCAAATTTTCGAATAAGTATACCCGACTTTATACCAAATTTTTCAAAAATGGCCGTTTTATTTGTACTTTATACCAAAATCACGAAAATCGATACCGTTCCTTATACCAAAATCGTGAAAATTGATACCGTTCCTTATACCAAAATCGTGAAAATCGATACCGTTTCTTATCCCAAAATAGTGAAAATCGATACCCTTCCCGATGGCACGTCCCCAGTACCCAAAATATACATAGTGCCCCCCCCCCCGGGGTTGCACAATAAACAGAGATCAACGATCTGTTCTATCAGAGTGAAGTCTTATTATTAGAAGGTTGTTAGATTTTGCAAAACCAAGTTAGATTATTTCTCAATGATCTTCTTAGCTTGTGGTATTTAAAAACCAAGCTTTTGAAATTTTCTTCTGATTCAGTCGTAGCAGCACTGGCAGATAAAATTCGAAAGAGAATCCTTTTTTGCATTACTTTGCTACAATATAATATTACTTTAATACAATAATACATCAACGACGAAAGGGCACTGCGACTCTTGCATCAAAGAGTTTCGTCTGTAAATATATGGCTTATTGAATTTACATACAAAATTGAATGAAAAATTTACATGGTTGCACAATCTAATTTCTTTCTTTAAAGGAATCAATGGCCTCATCTCCTGCATGTCATCGTCAATAACTGCTTAACAAATGCAAGATACCAGAAAGTCGAACGCAGAGCGTCAAAGGTGGGTGGTGGGTCTTAGAAATTCATCGAAACACTCCTTTCATGATGAACTAATCTAAACATTGAAATACTACACTCTTATATTTATATACAGATGACTGAGAGAGTTTTAAAGATAATGTTCTACTTGGAAATCAACTGTACAATTGTTCCTTTGCTGTTGTCTCGTTTCTGATCAGCAGATGTTTATTTAATTTCCAGTGGGTCTTCTGATTTCAAGGTTCAGATGTTTCTCCTGTGAACTTAAACCTGAGCATCTCTCGACATTGAATTAGCACTCATCATGCAACAGGTTTCCTTGATCATTTACTTCAATTCCCGTAGACAGAGCCTCTCGTAATTTCATTTTGATCGAATGATTTTTCTCAAAGAACTTCTGATTTTTGGAACAGTTTGTTTCTTGTGTTTTTTGTGCATCAAATCTTCCAGTGGATTTCTAACTGGATCGAAAACTTTTTTATTTTTCAGGCCCTCGTCAGCGTCAATAAATGCTTTGATCGATGAGAAATTATCCTCCATTTCCTTGCCAGAGATAGCACCTGGATTCGAACGTAAGATATTATTTGATTTAGGCCCTTTCTGAGCAATCAATGAACTTAACTGATCTCCAATATTCGCGGAGCCACCTCCAAAATTCCACGAGTTATCTGCGATTGCCTGCGATATTTCATTCATGCTGGGGGCAGCAACAGCATCTGCGATATTATCGGACTCTTGAGATTTGTCTGTAATATCAGAGCTCGATGCTGACATTGACCCCCCTGTGTTGCTTCTACTGTATCCCGTCTCTTCTTTACTTGGTGGCGAATTTATGACGTCAGTAGACACGGGAGCGATGTTGACGTCTGACGGAAGCCTGGGATCTAATGACAGCTTTGGTAGATTGTAAGGTGATGGTAATTTAGCTGCTTCCATGTTTTTCTTGGCTCCTAGCTGATGCTGTAGTTTCATCAACTTCGAAAGCGCTTGATTGATCGATTCAGATGGGTTGTTAGGGGCTACATTGTTTTCTTTGATCGCGTGTTGCGTTATTGGGTTGCTGGGGAACCGATTACCCCCTAAACTGTTCATCCCAATTGTCCCTTGAGGGTTCATTGGTAAATTCTGAAATGCCATTAATTCTCGGTTGTGCAGACTGTTCTCCACAATCGGTGTACCTGCATTCATGTTATTTTTAAGTCCAGTTCCGAAGAAGTCCTCGTTAATTTGGTTCATAACGAACCTCGGATCAGTGTAAGGATCGGTCATTCCCCGGCTTATTGTTTGTTCAAGATCTGTGATCGGATTGGCTGATTTCATCGCTTGCTGATGACTTTGTACTTCCACCACGAATCCTTTCTTCTGCAATTTTCCTAGGGTAAAAGAGGTTCGTTTTAAAAAGAGGTTCGTTTAGCATTGCTTTCAAAAGAATACTAGTTAGAGCTCTTGTTCATTGGTATGTAAATATTGCTTCAATGGATATTTTAGCTATTCTACAAAAGAGTCTGGATCGAACGATATTATATACATTTTGTAGAAATCTGTAGAATTCACAATAGTGATGGAAGCTATAATGCCACAGTTGAAAATTTGATAATAATAATAATAATAATAATGATAATAGTCTATATTTATACAGGTATGCTTGATCAGCTTGCACAGAAGCTGCTATCACCCAAGGTCGTGTTAAAAATAAAAGTTTAAAAGAATGAAAAGATGTCAAATTACAAGTTCACGATTGAGAATCCAGATAGTGTAAAATTAGAAATCATAAAAACATCGATCAATCCAGACTCTTTTATAGAATAGCTGAAAGGTCTATTTAGAAACCAACACCTTGCCTATTTTGGTGCAAATATGAGTGCAAACCACCACACATTGTATCGAGGTAAAGGATACATTTCAAAAGGCGTGACGTGGTTTGCAAAAAGGTCTACTTTAAAGGCGGTGATAGTCAGCCTTCGATAGCAATGTCATGTCTAATTCTAGAATATTCTACTTACTCTTATGCATGTGGTTATTTTTAGTACATAAGTGAAGTAAAGATGTGCACCTACCTTTGCAGCTAACAAGTGCGACCATCGCCGAGAGTAAAATCCACGCTACCTTCTCCATTTTCCTGTGTTCCTTTATATCTTATCTTCACTGCAATTCCATAACAATGGTCTTCAAAAACTGCCAATAAATTTGATATGATTGGAAAAAGATCAATGTTATCTTTTCACATTAAACATGATAATTTTCTTGACTTCAAAGAAAGCAATCAGAAAGAGCTTCTCCTGCTTAGTTTATTTGTCATTCGCTTCAATGCAAGTGGTTGCACACGGATTCAGTGACCTTAGCACTCTGGAGCAATTGAGCAGCCAACCTAAGAAACTAGATGCATGAATAAATTATGAGTGTCGCCAAGGAAACTACTATTCTCCTCCTCAAGGTTATAATTGGCCTAAGGTCGAGGAGACTGGACCATACTATATCGATCCATCTCGTGGATCTATATATGGAATGTCCATATAGGATGCACAGTTTCCTAAGGCAGTATCGCTTTGCAGATTTACAGAAGTGGATACTTCATTTATTCATCTTCATCTGTTCTCATTTGAAACTGGTATAATTATTTTAATTGGCGATTTCCTATTGCTGGTTGATGCAAACTTATTACATCGTCGTAGTTATCCCTATTGATATACCTGCCAGGGAGGCGCTCTAACTACGACTGATAACCAAACACCATTATTCCTGCCTCGTTTCGATATGGGCCTAGGCATAAAAAGGAAGATATGGGAAATTTGCATTTGAGTGTCATGGCCGCCAGAACCCATGCGTGCGCATTTTCCCACGAAAACTGCACGAGGGTGCAAGTCTTCGAAACACTATGGACAAATCAAGGCACAAATCGCAAAATCAAGTAAAATAACTTCGAATGTTCAGTTAGTATTGATGAACAATAATGATTGTATCAAAATCTCCTGGGATGGTTGCAGAAAAGCTTATTGGATTTATTTCTGGATGCCTCGACAGAGGACAGTAAGAAGTTAGGCTCATTGAAAACTTCATTAAAAGTGAGTTATTGCTTGGCAAAAGCAACAATAAAGTAAATACCTACAAAGTTTTATCTTATCTCCAAGCTTTTGAGACTATTTGAGCGGTTTCAGCTTGGTGATAAATGATGACTTGGACTCATTGCAATCAGTCTATTTTAACTGATCGATTACTTGAGTGGTTGATTGATTGAATGGTCGATTGATTGATTGATTGATCGATAGATGGATAGGATAGAGTAGCGTCATCAGCTTTGCATATTCTTCCTTGAAGAATCTCACCTCCTTGGATTAAGTCTCTTCCTTGAAAAGATCATATATTTGTTTAATGATCAAGTGTAGTGACGAAATTAAATAATTTTGTTTGAATTGCGAGTGCCATTTATTGCCAAAACAAGTTGACTGTGTCTGTAGAGATATTTATATAATTGCAATTTGTTTCGATTTTATTTGTACAAAAAGTCGCGTGAAGTGTTAGCAGCTGATAGGTGAATGTTATCAAATCCTCTGATATGAAATTTTCCAGGAGCTTCCTAAATCTTCATAAATCATAAATCACATCAGTCTTCATAAATCATATCATCTCCGATGATCTGGAACAAAGATTAATCGACACAGATCGATTGGTTTAATGCTTACCTCAACATAAAATTAGTACTTGATTGAGTCTTCAGCTAGCAGACTGTATGATTGATCGAAATGACTTTGTTTGATAGATCAGGTTTCTGATTAATTGATTCATCAAATGATTTTGACTAGTTTTTTTACCTGGTCAGTGATTCGTTGATCTTATGTCGAGTTCTTGATTGCTTGTTTGATAGATTGATTGAGTTATCGATGAACTGGATGATTTGTCAAATGATTAACTGATATGAAATCATTGTGGCTTCTGATTGATTGACTTTGACTAATTTTTTGATTGATTTTTTGATTAATCGAAAAAAGATGATTTGTTCGCGGAGGAAATTGAGGGATAGACAAGAAATGACAGACTGTAGAGTAAACTAACTATATTTTTAGAAGACACACAATCATAATTTAGTTATAGTATTTACAATTTATGAATGACGGACACAGATAGATATACAAACGTGATAGTCAGATTTTGAGTAAATTCTAAGTGCTGAGAAAAGTTTCCACGATGTTGCTATCTATGCATCGTAGTTACGTCGATGAAAAAAGAATTTTATTTGGAGCACCAAGCTAGCTCTTTCTTAAGTTCAAGTCCTGATTACGAAACTAAGTCAATCTTAAAATATCTTAAAATAAGAAAAGCTTCCAGCGGACAAAATGACTTGTAGAGATTGTTTATTACTATTTCAAGCTTCTTTGTAATGGGTGATTATCGTTCCTTTGTGATAGAAGATTGTGGATTTTTCCCTTAAATTTCTAACGTAAGAAGAAGATCTAAAGTTTTGAGGAATACTTAGATTGTATATGCTACCCGAGTCTCTATCGTAATGAACTGAAAGTTTCACATATCTGTTTTAGTATCACGTCTGGTTTTTCAAAAATACTGACGTCACGTTCAATAACATCATTTTGTAGAATCAACCGGATGTCTCTCTAGGGAAACTTTGCGGAACAGTCTTATATGGGCCTAACTAAAGCGTGAATATTACCCGAGACTGTACAGGTCATAGAGAAATAGCCTCCAGATTTCATTAGTTTATGATATCCTAATATTTTTCTGAACTCTATTAATATTATCTTGGACAGATGTGACTTTTCTATATCGTTTACGTACTAGGAAATCTGTACACAGAATTATCTTGGCTTCTTTCGTTAAATACAGAAAAAAAACCTGAACATTTGTTTACTTTAAACCGTTAGTTGACGAATTTTAGATATTTTCTTTTGTTGTTCCTTGATGAAAATTGAAAAGCTAGGACGTCGCACTTGTCACTTTTCAGGCTTAGCACTGTTGATTCTCCAGCTAAGACGTCACCTTCATTCTTGATGGGATGGCATGGCTACATTAAACAACGTAACAATTATTTAATCTAATCACCAATGGAAAACTTAGCTATAATCAGTTTCTCTGCATAGCAAAGTCGATACATATTCCTATTCTATAATCATCTTCTAAATAAGATTCAAACTAATTTCATCATGATCCTTTATAGAATTTCTTGATTAATTTAGTTTTGTCTCCCTTCTTTATTTCTTCTTTCTTCGTTATTTTGTCCCTTCTCGATTCTTTTACATCAAATTTTCCAGTCGTTATTATATTTACAACTTTAGTCTTTTTTGCGTCATCAGAATGTGACAATTCGATTCTAACTGGTGATTTTGATGTCAAGATTTTCCCGTGTCCTTTTTGAATTTTCCCATCCACGATCTTACTCCTTAAACTTCCTTTCTCGGCTAATGGTTTTCCATTGACTCGCAGCTCGACGTTATCATCATGTAACGACTCGGTTTTCGATCTCTTCGATCCGTTATGATCCGGATTCATAATATTGTGTCTTGCATAAATATTCGCTTGGTTGAATGTTCCGATTCCTTCTCCGGAATCTATAGCTGTTTTACTGTGTTCATACCGGAGATCGTCATGTGACATAACTGATATTGAATTAGGCCCGACAGCATTATTATGATTAGGCCTGAAAAAGGAACTTTCCACAGGGTTGTCTCCGGCTGTATTCCGGCTACCGATGTCAAACGGTTGGTTGCCTACAACATCAGCAAAGCTCGGATCAATATTTCCCCCACCAGGGGTCGGAAGAGAGGAGATAGACTGCATTCCGTTTGTTCCAATTGCTGAGATTTGGCCTCTTCCAAATGCATTATTCTCGGTTTTCAGATTGTTGAAAAGTTTGTTCTCCTGCGCATGCTCCCATTCCATGACATCTTTGTTGTTGTTGTTAGCGTTTGATTTTCGTTTACTGAGCATGTCAAGTAGGGTTTCAGGATTAGTACCGTCAAATGGACTGTGTGAAGGTGGAGGCATCATTCCATTTAATCCATTCATTGCTACAAGAAAAAATTGTTGCCATTAATGGTTTGGCTGTGATTTGTAAGGTCCTTTTAAGATGACGTCCTCGTTGCATTTTTTGTTACATTTTTGTTGCATACAAGTCTAAATATAGAGCTCTTGATGGGTGTATTTCCTTTTTCAGCACAAGAGGCTACCACTTAGTACTACTGGGTGACCCAAAAAAACTTCACGAGCTAGATCGGGCCTAGCTTCCTGAAAGCAAATGGGATGAACACGATCAAGGTATCAGCATTTAGCTGATGGGCTTAGCTATCTTTTGAGATATTGCTTGGTCAGTTTAAGTTATTACTACCCTCCGAAAAACCAGTTTCAAAAATATGGTAATTCATTCATTTCTCGGGCTTTCTCCCCCCCCCCCCCCTCCTTTTCCAGTCTATGTTTTGGAAGATGTGAAAGAAGCCGAATTCCAAATTTGCGTGGCATCACGAAATTTGAATAAGGAGCAGAGATCAATCCTTTTGCAAACAGCAGATCTCCCCAGGATGGCGATTATTTCACTCTAAATGAAAAATGTAGGCTCGAAATTTTCTTTGAATCTGGTTTTTTTTTCGGACGATAGTCGTAGCCTAAAGTGACCATGCAGCATCTCGAAAGATAGCCAAGCCTTTCAACTACACTGTGATACAAAGCATCTGTCAATAACTTTTGATTCCAGCAAGCTGGTTATGATCTACCTCATGAAGTTTTTTGGGTCACCCGGCACATGGTGGGGCAGATGGAAGTGCTTGATAAGCATGACACCTTTAATTCTTTGATTTCACATATTCTACAGTAGTGACGAGAATGAGCATTCCACAGGATTATCAAACTACGCTAGATGTGTATGGTATTTTGAATACCGATAGATGTCATCCAGAATCTGTGTCAGCCAATAATGGAGAGTAGGAGAGAAATATTCCAAGAGTCCAGATAGGAAACGAATTCATACGAAACGAATAGAATCCCAATCTAACATGTGGAATATTAAAAAAGTGGGTAAAAACTCGTCAACTTGATTGTAATCAGGCGTTGCGGAAAGTTATTCAGTGTGTGTTAAAGGCACACTGTCGTGGATGTGATTGGCTAGCTGTCATGATGAAATCACTAACAAAAGACCTGGACTTTTAATTCGTTCCCAGACCTCGAGAATAAAGGAAGTCAAATCGTTATCATCTTAATGAATTTTGACGTCCATCGAAATTACTGAAGCTTGCCTAATTCTATTCGTTTTGATTGTCTTATTCGCCCAATCAGCACCATGACCTCTAAAGACCCGTTGCACACCTATCCAGTCATGCGTGCAGTCTGTTCTCTTAAGAAATTGATAGGGCCGCTGCAATTTCTGAAGCAGAAATTCTGCGAAGGCGCTGTAAACACACGGTCATTTGTTGGTGTGCAATAAATCTTCAAATTTAATATTGCCAGATAGGGAAGAAACATGCTCCAACTTCCTTTAATATTGCCAGATAGGGAAGAAACATTCTCCAACTTCCTTATTTGTTTTTCAAAATATCATATTATTCTTTTACTCACTAAATCGTTCCGGATCACCCGGTCCAGTTAGTCCTCTGCTGAGCTGCCGACTATGAAGAGTGTCCAACAATGTGTCCGGATCTCTCGGTAACGTCCTTGCTTCTCCAATATCAGGATTATCTGTTTCTGTACTTTTCATCTTTGCTAATTCTAACAACGAGTCCGGATTAACATTTCGCATGTTTGCTTGTCCGGGGCCTTCTGGATCTGATAAATCATTAACTGGATTCTGCATAACAAGTCTTAACATTTGTCTGTTTTTNGTAAATACCATACAACATGAGAAGTACTTAAAGAGATATGTTTAAAATGATGTAAAATTCCCAAAGTGTCCATCCTTTCCAAATCCAAGACCAGTTCATCAGTCGTTTGTATCTGAGATTTTCATAGCTTATTCATCTGTAGTATAACAACTAACACTTAGAAGTACGGGGCCGATACATTTTTTTGAAGATAGGGCGAAAGGGCGGTTAGTTTTTTTGAAAAAATTTTCAACAGGGTAAGCAGATTTTTTGCATAAATTTTTTTTTCTCCACCGGCCATGTAATAAAATAAATTTTGCGCTGTCCCTAACATGTGGAATATTAAAAAAGTGGGTAAAAACTCGTCAACTTGATTGCAATCAGGCGTTGCGGAAAGTTATTCAGTGTGTGTTAAAGGCACACTGTCGTGGATGTGATTGGCTAGCTGTCATGATGAAATCACTAACAAAAGACCTGGACTTTTAATTAGTTCCCAGACCTTTATGCTCTTGGATCATGCTTTCTTTCGAGAATAAAGGCAGTCAAATCGTTATCATCTTCGTGAATTTCGATGTACAGCGAAAGTACTGAAGCCTGTCTAATTATATTCTTTTTATTGTCTTATTCGCCCAATCAGCACCATGACCTCTAAAGACCCGTTGCACACCTATCCAGTCATGCGTGCAGTCTGTTCTCTTAAGAAATTGATAGGGCCGCTGCAATTTCTGAAGCAGAAATTCTGCGAAGGCGCTGTAAACACACGGTCGTTTTGTTGGTGTGCAATAAGGGAAGAAACATGCTCCAACTTCCTTATTTGTTTTTCAAAATATCGTATTATTCTTTTACTCACTAAATCGTTCCGGATCACCCGGTCCAGTTAGTCCTCTGCTGAGCTGCCGACTATGAAGAGTGTCCAACAATGTGTCCGGATCTCTCGGTAACGTCCTTGCTTCTCCAATATCAGGATTATCTGTTTCTGTACTTTTCATCTTTGCTAATTCTAACAACGAGTCCGGATTAACATTTCGCATGTTTGCTTGTCCGGGGCCTTCTGGATCTGATAAATCATTAACCGGATTCTGCATAACAGGACTTAACATTTGTCTGTTTTTATCAAAGATCTCCATTCCATTTTGAGCATTGTTGTTCTGGAAAGGATTTTGACCCATCGGTCCGAATGCTTGTTGTGGTAGAAACGCGGCACTCGCTGGACTTTCATTGGGTCTCATTGGGTTGATCATCGACACCTTTCCACTTAGGTCCATTGATGCTGCTGATGCAAGACCACCCATGTTCTGTCTAGGTCCACTCATGCTCTGTCCAGGTCCTTCCATCGGTGATCCTTGCGCGGGAAAACCTTGCCCAAGAAANGCTGTCATGATGAAATCACTAACAAAAGACCTGGACTTTTAATTAGTTCCCAGACCTTTATGCTCTTGGATCATGCTTTCTTTCGAGAATAAAGGCAGTCAAATCGTTATCATCTTCGTGAATTTCGATGTACAGCGAAAGTACTGAAGCCTGTCTAATTATATTCTTTTTATTGTCTTATTCGCCCAATCAGCACCATGACCTCTAAAGACCCGTTGCACACCTATCCAGTCATGCGTGCAGTCTGTTCTCTTAAGAAATTGATAGGGCCGCTGCAATTTCTGAAGCAGAAATTCTGCGAAGGCGCTGTAAACACACGGTCGTTTTGTTGGTGTGCAATAAGGGAAGAAACATGCTCCAACTTCCTTATTTGTTTTTCAAAATATCGTATTATTCTTTTACTCACTAAATCGTTCCGGATCACCCGGTCCAGTTAGTCCTCTGCTGAGCTGCCGACTATGAAGAGTGTCCAACAATGTGTCCGGATCTCTCGGTAACGTCCTTGCTTCTCCAATATCAGGATTATCTGTTTCTGTACTTTTCATCTTTGCTAATTCTAACAACGAGTCCGGATTAACATTTCGCATGTTTGCTTGTCCGGGGCCTTCTGGATCTGATAAATCATTAACCGGATTCTGCATAACAGGACTTAACATTTGTCTGTTTTTATCAAAGATCTCCATTCCATTTTGAGCATTGTTGTTCTGGAAAGGATTTTGACCCATCGGTCCGAATGCTTGTTGTGGTAGAAACGCGGCACTCGCTGGACTTTCATTGGGTCTCATTGGGTTGATCATCGACACCTTTCCACTTAGGTCCATTGATGCTGCTGATGCAAGACCACCCATGTTCTGTCTAGGTCCACTCATGCTCTGTCCAGGTCCTTCCATCGGTGATCCTTGCGCGGGAAAACCTTGCCCAAGAAATCCCTGCCCTTGTTCTGGAAATCCCTGCCCTTGTTCTGGAAATCCCTGCCCTTGTTCTGGAAATACCTGTCCTTGCCTTGGAAATCCCCCCGTAAAAGCTGCCGTTTCTTGTCCTCCCATACCTTGTCCTCCCATGCCTTGTCCTCCCATGCCTTGTCCTCCCATGCCTTCCCTTTCTTGGCCGTCGAAACTACGAGCTGATCCAGGCATATCACCATTTGGCGCTCCATTAGCCGGACCCAGAGGTCCCTGCTGCATGAATCCTGCCCCGGTCATTCCTTGATTTTGAGGCATATTAAAGACCCCACCGTTCATCTGAGGTGGAACATAAGGAGAAGCTGGTAGATTGGTCAACATTTTTGGACCAGACATTAGTGACATGATCATTGAGTATGGCACAGATGGGATATTGACCCCATTTGGTGCATTATTGACGGTTGGAGGTCCTGATCTGGATCGTCCGGTTTCCATCATTGGAGTTTGCGGAACTGGAGGCATCATCATGGCAGGCGTTGGCATAAAGGGTGCTTGTGACCTTCCATCAACGTCCCCCCTATCGGAGAATCCACCTCCGTTTGGATTACCGTAAATAGGACCGTTTTGTCCACCGAAAACAGGGACAAGCATTTGTCCGGATTTGATGAACATCATTGGGACTTTACCACCAGGCCCGGGCATCATCATCATATTTCCCGGCATATTTGGCTGCATGTTCTGTGACTGCATGTTTTGTGGCTGCATATTTTGAAGCATGTTATTATTATTTTGTTGAAACATTGCATTATTCGGTTGCCTCATACTATTCTGCGTAAACCCATTTCCGTCAGTGGTGGATTGTGGCGGTACCGCTCCGGCTGTGGTTGCTTTATAGATTTCTTGATTGCCCGGAAGTTTTCTTTGTTGTTCACTAATACTATTTTGAGTTATGTTCCGGACTTCTTCATTTTCTTTTGGCGGTCCGATTGATTCGTAAGGAGACAATGGCTTCGATGGCTTTTGTTCACGTGATTCAACTTCTTTTGTTTTCTTTTCACTTTCATCTTTTGATTTTTCACTCGATTTTTCACTCGATTTTTCACTCGATTTTTCACTCGATTTTTCACTTGATTTTTCACTACTTTTTTCTTCTTTATTTTCTTTTACTTCCTTAGTCTCTCCACTTTCCGCTGCTTCCTCTTTCTTCCTTTGATCAAGCTTTGCAAGTTCTTGTGCTTGACTTCTCAATTCTTGGAATTTCAAAATAATTTTATTTACAACATCTTCCGGTATTACTTTCCGACTTGTTACCCCATTGCTATCAGTCGATGCAACAGTTATATTCTTCTCAGGTTGTAATTCTTGCAACTTTTCTGCTAATTTTGCTCCACCACTGCGTTTTATCAAACTGTCCTGTATTTCTTTGATTTTAGCAATGACATCTTTGCTTATTCCGGTCGTATCTTTCCATTTTGACCCACTTTGTTTGTTGCTTTCAATCAGTTTTCCATCGTAATCAACAATTCTGCCAAGATTCTCTAATTCATCCGGCGCAGATTTGCCATCATCTGAAGTAGATTCGTAGTCCTCCCCGGCGTGTATGACATTTTGTCTTCGTATGGCTGCTCCTGCTTTGAAAGGTCCTGCATTGTTAATTTCAACCCGCTTTTCAATCTTGTTATCTTTCCGTCTGAAGTGTTTGTGTGGTCGACCTAAAATGGATAGATTGTATTTAAGAAATACTCATTGAAGGAGTTAACGACTCGTGGTTAACACTGATCCTTTGTGCGCTTAGATCACGGCGAAACCCCCTCAGGGCCTAGCTAGAATCAGATTTTTGTATGTCAAATATTCTGCCATACTGCCGCAAAGGATCACTGTTAGCCAAGAGTCTTTAAGAATAAGAGGTTCGCCTGTACAATTTTCGTTTTTTACATGGTGTCTAATAAAGATGTTTTGTCGATCATCATCATCATCAACATCATCATCATCATCATCATCATCATCATCATCATCATCATCATCATCATCGTTATCATCAATCATTTATTTAACGCAAGTGAAAGAAATTGTAGCTGAATGAAAGCTAATTAAGGCCTGCTAGATCAAACATTTAAGAACAAATTTACAATTTCTTGAAGTAAATGGTTAAAAAAGTTTTTTGCAATATATACAAGAAAAAAGCAATGTGTTATATACTTTGCAATCGTTTGATATCAAATTTTAAAACAGGAATAATTGATAGAAGTTTGAAATGTCTATTTTAACATTTCCAATAGTTTGATGCCTTGACTGGGAAGCTAGGATGAATTTCGTAAAACAAAATTATCAGGTTTCCAATCAGTCAAAGCGATTTACAGTTACGAAGAATAGATTTCACGCCTTCAGTGCAGTTGACCATAACGTTTTGTCATCTGTGTTAATTTTAGCTTGTGAGAGATAGCTTCACCTTCTTCTTTGAGCGTTGGCCTAAAGTATTTCTTTCGTTGCCCGTCAAACGTTGAACTTTTTAATCACTTGCTGGTAGAAGATACAGCAGGAGCCTGCATATAAGAAATATTTACAGGGGAAACTTATCTCTGTTTGTTTTAAATTAATGGTATATTGTTCTTACGCAATTGCATGAAGTTGAAGCTCTAGTTTCTCATATGTATGAATGTCACCTATGCAAACAGACGCGTAGTCACTGGAAGGACGTAATTATTTGAAGCTTTTAGGACCCTAGTAAGATTGAAATTCCTGTTAAAGAGCAATTCTTCCAGCACAGTTTCTTGCTCCTATTCATTCCGTGACACAACGGGTTGGTTTCTTATCTTAACTCACGAAATATTTAAAAGAATTAAATTTACAATGTATTTTGCGATGCACAGGTCTTCTTAAAGTTAGCAACATCAAATTCTTAAATGGTAAAACTCTCTATAAAGTATGAAATCTATTTACACTTTGCCTGAAGTTAGCAAAAATTGTTTTCATAAGCAGCCTAAGTGTTCATTGAAGCATTAAATCCCATATTTGCATTCTTCTACTTTGCAAAACTTTACTCACCCAATGTTCCTTCTGTTAAAATTGATATGAGGAATAAAACCTTGCAGAGGTCAAAACAAATTCCGATCTTCATGTTCACATTTCTTCCGAAGTAAAAATTATCTTTTATTTTCTCTAATTTTCCTCATTTTTTGCAGCAGGAATTCATCTTTCCATTTTCTTGTGCCTAGGAATGGTGTGCAGTCGGGCTTATGAGATCACCACAATACACAATAGAGCAACCAGTGGCAAGTGAATTGCTATTTTTCCTCCATAATATAGCAAGTTAATTGCTTCTTTGCAAATGAGGCTTCTTGGCTAATTAGGATTGATGTTCTTTTTGTTTTTGTTTATTGAATTTCCTGGCAAATTTTCTTGTTTATTTACGAATTTAATTTTGTCTATTTTGTTGCAACTCCAAGATTAGGCCAGATTAGTTTTGGAAATTGTTTGTATTTCGAAAAGAGATATCTCAAATGTAGGTCGGCTATCAATCAATCAATCTATCAATCTATCAAAATACATTTATATCTTGATATAATTCAAAATCATTCGACTACACACATTTTTTCGATCAGAGATTAATCTTTTGAAATAGATTTTTTTCCAAGTTCACAGTCATAGAGCTTTATGAAAAATATCGCTTTATGATTAGGCGTGCAGCTATTTTGAAACGAGTCTGGCAGGAATGACAGTTCATTGGTATGTGGCGAATGTTCGAATGCAAACAATAAGCCATGATGTTGCTCGTTCCAGACCCTTTGCATTTCCTAAATGCAAAAGCTTGCCTATCGATCTTTGGAATCGAGATCTTAAATAGATGAGTGTGCTAATGGCCTAGCTAGAGGATCTGAAGCGAGAAACAGCTGATAACGTTTTCATACAATTTTCGAATTTCGAATACGACAATAACAACCGAACCTTGTGCATACGAAGTGGGTTTTTATCTAGACTGATTACAGTGAGTCCCAGTTATCTCTCACCAAAACGAGACTAACGCCAGCCAAACCGAGACAGCATCCAGCATTGGGTCTAACATAGATCCATAGATCTTTAGTTTATGCAAAGGCATGTCAAGGAATTGTGGTCTTCTTTTCATCAATGTTTCACTTCATTATCTTTATTAAATCAAATCGTACTCTTCCTGACGATTTAATTAAAAGATGATTTGGAAATTGGAAAATAGCTGCAACTGAAACGAATATGGTATGAGGGGAGTATGAGTAGATGTAGTGTAGTAGCAAAGGGGGTCGTTAAAAAAGCCACGCACCACCCGTTTTCCCGCCTTCTTCAATTGATCACATGCGCTATTGTTTATGAACATGATCATTTGAAATGAGCCACAAGTTGGAAACAAAATTAGTTGTTTCGGTTGCACAGGTAAACTAAGGTTTCTTGATCTCTTTCTATTTCTTCAGCACTTTTGGCGGATTAGAATATCAAGATAGCTGTTTAGAAACACGATTTAGATTAGGAGGAGAGGNGCACCACCCGTTTTCCCGCCTTCTTCAATTGATCACATGCGCTATTGTTTATGAACATGATCATTTGAAATGAGCCACAAGTTGGAAACAAAATTAGTTGTTTCGGTTGCACAGGTAAACTAAGGTTTCTTGATCTCTTTCTATTTCTTCAGCACTTTTGGCGGATTAGAATATCAAGATAGCTGTTTAGAAACACGATTTAGATTAGGAGGAGAGGGAAGTATATCTGAAAGCAACGTTGTCATCAATCGTTGCAGACGCTTGGTATATTATGGTATAAAACGCTTTTACAAGACAAGTGAGTATACTTCGATATTTCTTTGAATTTAACCTAAAAATGATTCTTTCTTAGCTTATTAGCAAGAAAAGCAAACACTCTTTAAGTAAGCAAGAATATGTTGTTTGAGCTCAGTAAATATGTTTTAAATCTTTGAGAAAATAAGTCTTTGAGATCTTTTTGAATCAACACCTTAACTGTATGAAAATAAGAATAACATAAAATTGAATAATAACATATAGTTGCGTAAGTTTATATAATATCACCTAACGTATGAACAACAATTAAGATCGAGTGAAGAGAAACCAAAGATTTTGGAGTTTGGTACTTTGGAAAGGATAAACTGTTTTAAATTGTGCCTTCTTAGTAGGTTTATTTAGATTTATCGAGAATGCAGTTGATAGCAAATTTCTTCTATTACAATGAAACGACTAGAGATCAAGTTCTCTCTTAACATTTTAAAGTTAAATTCTTTTTGCCGTTGAAAGATATATTGCAATCCTTGTTGTTCAGATTTGACCAGCCCAAACTGCAAACCGTGCAGAACTCCAAACTTCAGACCTCTTGTAGTGTAATATACTCATAATGTCTTCCCTACCATTTGTTTATTTAATGAAGTTGATATTCTATAGAATATTTTATATAACGCCAGGAGAAATTGTCTACTTCTGCATACTAGAGTTATATAATTAGATCGCTTGAAATGAAATAATACTTCGCTCAGAGTTGTTAACATCTTCAGTTGCAGAACGTGTAGGACCGCACATGTGAGACCAGTCTGTTGTAATTTTGCACCTATAATACTTCGCANTTGGAAAAGTAAGCCAACGTATTATCGTCAGCATAATTGTACATAGTCGCTTGCGTTATGAAAAAGAAAAGATCATTTATATAGTCATTATAATGTTATAATGTCTTCCCTACCATTTGTTTATTTAATGAAGTTGATATTCTATAGAATATTTTATATAACGCCAGGAGAAATTGTCTACTTCTGCATACTAGAGTTAATATAATTATATCGCTTGAAATGAAATAATACTTCACTCAGAGTTGTTAACATCTTCAGTTGCAGAACGTGTAGGACCGCACATGTGAGACCAGTCTGTTGTAATTTTGCACCTATAATACTTCGCTCATAGTTGAACATCGTCAGTTGCAGAAGAACGTGTAGGACCGCACATGTGAGACCAGTCTGTTGTAATTTTGCACCTATAATACTTCGCTCATAGTTGAACATCGTCAGTTGCAGAACGTGTAGGACCGCACATGTGAGACCAGTCTGTTGTAATTTTGCACCTGTTAGTAAACACTGGATCATTGATCACATTTAAATTGTTTTCACCATCTATTTGAGACAGACACCAGAGCTGATATAATATAACTTATTGCAGGGGATTTTGTCTTTTTTAAATGTATAATAATATTTTTTTTCATTTTTAGGTAAATCGCAATACGTTGCCGAGATGCAGTCTTTCTGCTTTTTGCTATTTGTAACTTTATTAGGTAAGAAAGCGGCCTTATAGCATTCCCTATGAGTATTCTTATGATCCCTGGCATGTTTTGAATATTTCATTGTTGGTGCTTTATCCGTTTCATTGTCAAATACTTTATTAAAGTGAGCAGTTCAGGTCAGTATACGATGTGGATGGATGATATCACAATTGTTACGAGGTAGCATTAGCTAGCAGCAGTATAAAATATAGGAAGGAAATCTGATAATTTTCACATGATGCAAGGGTGGGTATCTCACATCAAAGATAATATAGTGGTGCCACATTTCTTCTTTCTTACAAGAATGTGTATTTTTAGATGTTTGTTCCAAAAAACTGGTCGTTTTTCCAGCCTTACTTTCTTCAATTTATCAGTTAGATCGGTTCTGAGGAGTCTCATTTGCCTGACTCACAATTCTTGATAACTTACTGTTGCTAGTGGGCAATATAGAGCTCTGTACCTTTAAATTGTGTGCTCTCGTGCACATTTTATGTGGTTGAGGCAACGAGAGACTTCCTACCATTTGCCACTGAGCAGGGGCTAATTTTATTGACTTTCAAATTATTTTAACTATCTTTCAGTCTCTAATCAGTTTTTAGCAAAAATTAATCATTTATTCATTTCCTAGCCATTTTATTTTTCAGGACCCAATTACATTTCAACTGGTCCTTGCCATCGGCGAAACAAACGTAAGTATGCTTTTGATAAAATGAGCATTGCTTTTTAGCATTTAGTAAAGATTTTACCCTTTAAAGTGTGTTGCAAAATGGTTGTCAGGAAGGACAGTTTCTAGTAAATGATGTAATTTCGAATGAAGAAAAGTGCACAGCAATTTTTTGAATCATTCCTTAAAAGCAGAATCTTTTGTCTAAAACATCTTGAAATCAAACACAGATACAGCTATGTAACAAGCCAAGTTTTCTTGTGAGAAAAAGTCTGCCTAATATATAAGTTAGACTGCTAAGCAATTGAAGAAAAGCTTACCCTGTATAACCTGGTTTAATTAGGGCTTCTCTGATCTGTTATTTTTGACAAAGGGGCCCTCTGTGGCATCAGAAGGTGTCCTTTTTGAAAGTTATATTTTTCGAGAAATATTGGTGCATGGAAGGGACCTTCAAGAACGACTATGAAATAGAACTAATAGATTTGTAGAACTTGAAACATGTTTCAAACCCACCATCTTAAGAGAGTCCCTCTTTCATAGGTTGCACAATGCCGGAATGCGATCTCACAGGAGCACTATCAATGTGTGCTGTAGCAATCCCACACTGCCCTGCGAACCACGATGATGTATTCGACAGAGAGAACATTTGTTCCTCGCGGGACCTAAGATGTTGTCGATCAATTTGTGCAGGACCAGGAACAATGTGTTTACCAAAAGAGAACCCATGTGTCAAGGGATATAAACACGTGGCTGGTATTTGTCCTCATGCAGTCAATGATCGTTATAAATGTTGTGCACCAACAAATGGAACATCTAATCAGTTATAATACAGACATGAGCACATTTGTTCGATTATTATGGATGCTGGGTTTTCAAAACATGTACATACTTCATTTCTAAATTAGTTTCAAATGTTAGTAAGAAATTATTCTTTCGAATCAATTAACGGCTGTTAAATTTTTGAATGATCGTTATTAATGCTGTGCACCCATAAATGGAACATTGAACCATTTATAGTGCAGATTCAAGTGCATTTATTCACTTAGGTCAAATACAAGGTGTTACAAAAATGCGCTTGGTTCATGGTTGTGAAAATAAACTGCTGTAATTGTAACATTAACTTAATATGGAAAGGATTCTTTCAGATTAGTAGGAATCTGAATTTTTTAGAATGAATTCCAACTTCACGGCAACTTACAACTCGCATGACGATATAATTAGCAGCCATAATACCAAATTGCGTACGCGTCGTTGACTTTGGCGCCTTGGAGGGCTATGTTTTGACGAATTAACGACTGGTTGGAAGTTGCATTCTTGCAAAAACTATATGTATCATTTTGGAATAGATTTCTTCGAGGCAAGAACACGCTTATATCTCTCACCTCTCACACAGACGATTGTCCGTATTTTGCTTTATAGAGATCTCACCCCTGCCTCTCAACTGCTTGCAAGGGAACAATGTTTCGAACGATGTATCATGGTTCTTTAAAATAAAGACTGCTTTTTGGTTAATATAATTTATTTATTAACCGATAATGCTTTGCCCGTAAGGAGATTTCTTGCAAATATATCTGGTGTGTCACTGTTTACATCAAAGGAAGGTATTGTGGATGCTGAAATCCAAAAAAAGTGTGGTAGAAATTTCAATGTTGCTTAGAAAAGTAAAACTATGGGGAACCGTACTAAGATGGGTACATACATACATAGCATACATTCATACTATTTTTGCATGCTTCACCGTCGTTTTTGATAAATTTCAAAGCAATTTTATTTATGATTGAAATCTACAGCGGCTTTTCTTGGTGTTTAGCTGCCCTACCACGCGGGCTGCCACGATGCGATGATAGTGTCTCATATTTCGTGACTTTTAGTCACAAGGCTGTCATACTGGTTTACATGAAGTACTTGACTTGCTTCTTTTCTTTTCTTCGCCAAAGAAAAAGGCTGATCTAATGAAGGCCTAAATTCATGCCAAAGAAACCGGTGAAGAAAAGGCTGCAATTAAACAAATAAAAGAACAAGCTACAACAAAAAATGACTCATTATTACTTCACAGATTGTGCTTGGCTTCCTATCAACCATTTTCTCTTCCAATGCGCAAATACATGCTTGGTATTTTCATATTTAGTACCGGACAATCTCAATGGCCTCTTTTTGCTAAGGTTTTTCTTAGGAACATCAGGATTGTTTTTCTGCCTTTGGGCCTGGTGGATTTTGTGTGCTCCTGATACTTTAGCATGGAACGTTGCTTTTATGATTGGAAATTATGCTCATGCAATTTATATGTTCGTGAAAGTCAAGAGACCGAGAAAATTTAGCAAAGATTGTGAAGAAGTTTATGAAAGACTCTTTGAGCAATATGGAGTTAAAAGATTCCAGTTTGAGCAGCTAGCAAAGAAATGTTTTATTCTGGAGCTGAACCAAGGAGATGTTTATGGAAAAGAAGGCATGCCAGCTGAAAGAATTTCTATTTTGCTTGAAGGAAGGTCTGTATGGAGGCCGAAAGCTCAATACACCACTTCAATTAATTAAGCGGTCGTCGTCTTGGAAATTTTTCGAAATTTCATCGTATTCATCACATGAAATTTTTTTTAACCCGGATTCAGATTTAGCACCCAAACTTTAGTCTAGTTACAGGTTTTCAAACTGCTAGCGCTTGTGATGCTCATTTTATGACATGTAAAGTTTAAAACTTTATAAGGGTTTTGACCGTGAAAATCATTTGGGGTGAAACTTTATACCCCGAGTCATTTTACACGGTCAAATCCCTTAGAGATTTTCAAACTTACATCGCCATGAAATCAAAATTAAGACCACTAGCGGTATGACAACTTGTAGTTAGGCTAAACTTTGGTGCTAAATCCGAATTGGGGCTCTAGAGAATTTTGTATGAAAGAATTTTGAGTAATTTCCAAAACGAGGCTGTTAATTGAAGTGGTGTATTCACATTTGAAGTTGAACTTGAAGGGGTTTTCTTTTCACTGCCCAATAAAGCAGGTGAATCTGGGCATTTATCTACAATGAAGATTGACCAATTTAAGAGGGCTTTGCATGGAAAGCAACGTCTCTCTGTGCCAAAGATCTTCCGAAAATATGCAACCAAATTCACGCTGGCAGGGCACTAAGGAGCTGTCAACATTTGATCTACATATGTTTCAGCGGTATTTGGCTGCTAACTTGAGACCCCCCTTCCCCTCTAGCTAGATGCTAAGTCATCTCAAATGCTTTGAAAGTTAATATATGCTTTCTGAATTGTGAGAATGATAAAAGTATCCCCTTTCTATATTTCAGTATTATGATAAACATAAATCACTATAAATTCTGAAGTAAAATTTTGTTGGGGAGATTTTTCTCATTTTAGCAGCACAGCACCTAGTCCCCTCCCCCCTTAATGGGGAAATGTTGCTAAAAATATTAGAATAAAATACGAACTGCCCCTAAGGCTTGCATTTATGATACAACTTGCCATCGAATTCTCTTGCTAATGTGAAAATGATTAAAAAATGAAACCTTTATTCATCAAAATGCTTCACAACAATAGGCAGAAATTCATGACAGGATAAAATGGAAAATACCTATATTGTGAACATATCAGCAAGAGGGATGTGAGGATAGGGGCACCCAAGTCTACCAGCCAAAGAGTCCTTTTCCACATGAAAATATGAAACTGGCATCATAAGCCTAGAAATCCCTTTCATGTGAAATCACAATAATGCTTGAATTTGAGTGCCCCAGAAAGCATCCAAGAATATATTTCTATTTAATTATGTTGTTATAAGACCATTATTTACAACCTAACAGTAACAACTTTCTAATGTTTCTATTTCAAACTTTTGTTTGCAGTGTTGAGGTTACATCTGGACACAGAGTGGTACATGCAGCAAGATCATTTGAGTTTCTAGACTCTCCAGAATGGGCATCAAGTGAGCCAGATAAAGTGTCAAATTATGGGGTATGATATTTATTAAATCAATTTATATTCGAAGCTCAGTCTAAAATTAAGCTATAAAAGCAACACTTAACTTTAGTAGTCTGTGATGAGTATTTACACAAGGTCTGTACTGTAGGTAATTATGTATTTTTTTACCACTTTAAATATATTCTTGATACCATTATCAGAATTTGGTCATCTCTTACTTTTTCAGATATCATTGGTAGCACAAGAAGAAATAAGGATTTTATCATGGCAAAGTAAAGAATTACGAAAAATCTTGAAGAAGGATAAATTCTTAGGGAATGTTTTTGATTCATTGATTGGAAAAGATGTTACAAAGAAACTGCTTTTATTGACAAGAAGTGTTGGGGAAATGAACATAGATATTGCATGTTATAGAGCTGGTTCAATATTATATATGAACCAAGTGGTTACAGAGGAACATACAACTAATATCACAAAAGGTAAGTAGGCACAGATATGTTTTTTTATGCTTTACTTTCTTTAAAATTTCCACAGAAGCAAATGTTAATCGTTAAAGCTGATTCCCAGTTAGGCTAATACTTGCAAGAAAATTTAATTTTCATGTTCTTTAACCCTTTCCGCCTCAGCATCCCCATCTGGTCCCCACACCAAAAAATGACAACCAAAAATAAAGTTCACATGATTGGCTCCAAATTTTTTTCAAAATACAACTTGGAACTGCTGATTTCAAATTTTGCAACAGTTTTTTTAAATTTAGTAGCAAAAGTGGCACAAGTGCATTTAAATGGCACAGAATACTATCCTAATTATCTATAAGAAATGTTTACCCGATTTGGACCATAACTGGTGCAAAGTACATTTTGAACTTGCTAATCTCATATCTAGCAATAGGATTGCTGAAACCTTGTCACAAAAGTGGCACAAGTGCACAAAAGTGGGACAGAGCATCTGGTTTCACATGGGAAAACGACCAAGAATAAAGATGATCCAATTTGCTCCAAATTTGGTACAAAGTACAACTTGGACCTGCTAAATTCAAATCTAGCAACATTTTTTTTAAATTTTGTCACAAAAGTGGCACAAGTGCGTTTAAATGGCACAAGATACNATACCATTAATATGTCATTCTTTAATATCGTCACAGAATAGGCAGAAGAACCAGTATTCAGATCAGTGTTATACGGGGAATGTGTCCCCCAACATGATTTTAAGGCGTCCTTTAGAACGGTTTTGGGTAAAGAAATTGCTGTTTTATACAGCTTTCTCTCTGTTGCTGCTGTTACAGTATGTATGTTTTGTGTGTGTGTATAAATAGCTTGAGAAGTACTAAGCAGTTGCAGTGTAGAAAGACGAGCAATATTATTGCCAAATGGTTTGAAATTTTGTATATGATGGTAAGTTATATATTGTGTTCATTTCGTGAAATAAACAATGTGTATTGGTTGCCAATGATTTCTTTAATTTTCGAGATCCAAATTACGTAAGGTACTCTGTATAGCATACCTTTTCAACATTCCAGTGATCAGGAGGTATCGCATCTATTAAAACCTTGCGTTGACGGTTTCATGATTTCTCTTGAAAATCGAGAGGACAGAAATCTAGTCACTTTATGGTCAATTTTCATGAACAATATTTGCTCTGCTATTTTTAAATTGCGTAATAGACCTTATAGCTGTTCTAAAAAAGTATCTGAATCGAACGATGTTTTTATAGATTTTGTAAAATTTTCCAATATGCACAAAATTGATGGAAGCTCTAACGCCACTCAATCGAATCTTCCATATGAAAATGTATAAAAATATCACTCGATCCAGACTCTTTTTTCGAACAGCTAAAAAGTCCATTGAGACAAACTGTCAGATTTCAAACTTTTATCCGCTGCCAGAATATCCTTTATAGCTTATATAAAAGAACCAAAGATATCGTATCCTAAGGCTTTGTACACTCTCCTTCGCAGAGGCTGTTCTGCTCGTTTGCAAACAACAGCCTCTGCGACGGAGAGTGGGCTTTGTACCTACAAATTCTTGTTTTTGCCAAGAGAATTTTCCAGTTTTGCTTTTTGCTATGTCCTAAAATCCATATAGCAAATACAAGTAAATGCTTTTTAAGGAAAGTGCAGGGAACGTAAATAAACCCGTAAAATTGTAAAATTGAAGTGAGTATGCGATTTGAGTTGAAAGTCCCACCATTATAGCATAAATTATTTAGCTATGAAACGTTTGGAAATCACGCCTTATAACGCAATTGCAGCCGTATATTACAGATATATTTAGTATTATCATCGTGGATTGTCATATCCTTAGACTCTTTGTAAATGGTCTACTTTGAATTATGAAGTATGACCCCTAGACTTGCTGCAAATAATTGTTGTTGTTGTAACGGGCGAAAGAATGCAGACATTCTTTTCTCCCACGAATAAACGAGGAAGACTCAGTGCAGTTTGCTTTGTCATTTACTTTTAGTTGCATTGTAGAAAATATTATTTTTGAGTTATTCCATCGATATAATGGATGTGAGATTGTAACATATATTTGAGTTATATGTCAGTATGTATCCAGATGTAAGATTCGGTGTATTATTAATTTTTGCAAAGTAAGATTGAATTTCTCCTTGATATACCAGGAAGCGTAATTGATTAATGTCCTTCGACATACAACTTTTGGCATTTGCCCTTCAACATTCAGAACAGAACAGTATGTCCTCTGCTGAACCTAGAATATTGTTGTTACCCCTTTGAGTTGATAGCTACGACTATTGCAGTATGTAGATTTTCAAATAGACACGTGCTTTGACATTTCGCTTTCGCTGCACGAGGACTAAACTTACAATAATTAGGGGCCTACCTATATTAGTCGGGGTTTACCTACATTATCTAGCATAGTTCTACAATTAGGAAACCAGGTTTTCAATTTGTGCAGTTATTTGTGCCACCGTATTTTTGGAAAATAAAGGCCTCATATTTTACACGTCTAAGCACTTGCCGGTTTATTGGTCCTATTATAATGAGTATAATCAGTGTAAATTTGATTTTCCAACCCATACTTTTCAAGGTTTCAAGGCATAGCGTATTTATCTAGAAATCTAGTATGTAGTAAGGGGCTTGAGGGACACATTCGTATGCGTTTTAATCTACGTCAGTTTGTAGAACTTGGCTAAGAATGTTTAAACTATAAAATAGATGTGAAGGGTCCCTCGATTTTCGACAGAATGTGTAAAATTAAGAGTGAAACATATATATACCGGGTGTCCCAAAAAAAAGTATACGGATTTGGTTGGCTACAGCGATATGAATTTAGCTTTAATCGATGGATAATTGCTCTCAATATGTT
>REGM01000054.1:527966-558646 GCA_004194415.1 Aurelia aurita | reverse complement strand
AGTATACGGATTTGGTTGGCTCCAGCGATGTGAATTTAGCTTTAATCGATGGCTAATTGCTCTCAAAATGTTCCTCGATAGTTAACTTGAACATGGATACCTCGTTTGTTGGTATTGGTGCTTTGAAAGCAGACATATTAACCTCGAAAGCTAAAATTTACATCCACGTGCAAACCAGAGCTTTGGCCTTTTGGCCTAAACAAATTCATAGAGGCACAGCGAATAAATCAGCGATAGCCTTGATAAAATTTGAATAATGTTAGATCTTATTATATTCTGTTTGCCAGAAGTCATCCCCCAATCACCCATTTGGGCAATTCTTGATTTTTCTTTTATTTCGGTTTTCAATTTTGATGTGCTTTAAGAATTTGCTTAGGCCAAAAGGCCAAAGCTCTGGTTTGCACGTGGGTACAAATTTGAGCTTTCAAGATTGATATGTCTGCTCTCAAAGCACCAAGACCAACAAACGAGGTATCAATGTTCAAGTTAACTACAGAGGAAAATTTTGAGAGTGATTAGCCATTGATTAAAGCTAAATTCACATCGCTGGACCCAACCAAATCTGTATACTTTTTTTTGGGACACCCGGTATATCCCTCTCCTTTTTTACTGTCTCAATCTTTCAGCATATTTCAACCCTGTACCAAAAGGAAAATTATTGTCATCTTTGATAGAATATTTAGCAATGATATCAAGACTGCCGTCAGCGACTTTGTTACTTTATCGTCCATTTGTTTGCTCCTTCTGTTATGTCATTAGCTGAGAAATCATTTTTCTCAGTTTTATAGAATTATTAAATTTAGCCAAAAAGATTTTTCTGCTGTATTACACTGAAAAATGCTGTGATTTTGTTCAAGGATAAGGATAATATTACATGTTTGTCATAAAGGACCGTGTGATAGACAATAGACCTTTTAGCTATTCTGAAAAGAGTCTGAATCAAACGATATTTTTATACACTTTGTAGAATTTTCGAATGTGCACAACAGTGATATGATAGAAGCTTGGAAGCTCTAACGCCACTCAATGGAACCTTTCGTGTAAAGATGTATAGAAATATCACTTGATCCAGACTCTTTTGTAGAATAGCTAAAAGGTCCATTTTGGCTTGTAAATATGAGGGCCTAGCCTATGAGGTCAGGGAATTTTTTGCCATGATCCTTTTTGAATTTCATGCTAAGTCAACCAATCAAATCAATCTAAATTTTTTTAGACGCACAGGATCATGGAAAAAGATTCCGCGCAATCGTCTATTGAGCTGCAGCGTATTGATTTTGGCACCCTTAAAATAGGAAACGGTTGTTCCTGCAAGTTTATGCAATACGTATCCTTGCGCTCCGTGAGTCCACTGGTTCCGGTGTCCCTATTCACAACAACAGCAACACTATCCAACATGAGGCATCCTCATTCCTAGATCGAGGTTGAAGTTGACTTTTGACCTTTTTGCCTCCTTTTTGGCCTTTCAAAGATTCCAAGATGGACGATGAGCATGGAGTATGCGACTGCAGATCAGAATGCAAGACTGCTGAGTTTCTGCAATTATTGAAGAGGTACTATGTCGTATTGACCGTAAGTTAAAGCTCACAAACGATACAGGCTGAATAAAAATACCAGAATGAAACATGCACTTTCAAGCAGCAGTATACTGCAGCATCAGTACACCTGATTTAAGCTCGAAACGTTGTTGTTGTGTAATATCACTATTCTAGTACATTGTCGGATTTTTAAATAATTATCAGTTTAAAAAAGCCCAAATGGACCCTAGGGCGAATCAGCCATGTTTTCCAAACCTGGAAGGCAATGCCGATAAACTGAATGAGCAGAATCGTCATGCCTAACTATTATTGATAGTACGCAGGTTTTGAAGAGGTTTCTTTTGTTTAACTCTTTGTCTATTTTGAATAGTTTGTGTACTATTCAAAATGTTTGGAAGTGATCAATCTCTTGGCTTTGAAGATACAAACAAAAAATTGTTGTATCTAAATAGGCAACAAAGTGGTTACTTTGCTCTTGGCTCAGGTTGTCCTGTTGGGCGGGCGATTGCTCCTAAAAGCTATGATAATTCTTTGTTTGTAGTGTACTGTACCTCTTTTTTTAATTCTGTGGATCCATTCTCCATGCTTGGAGCCACGCAAGTGCCCTATGCTGCACTCCTTGTTTGGCAGCTGGATCAAGGAAATGGCCTCATCGAGTGCCTATTACTGATCATACCAGCATCACCAGCCCCTGTTGGGACTTTCACAGACATTTCCATAGAAATGCATCATATACTGCAACACAGGACATCTCTCTCGGTTTGTTCACCCTTCGGAAAATATTAGTGTTATGCTTTACGTCATGTCACCACAGCCCCTTGCCACAGCCCACAGCCCCTCACCACAGCCCACAGCCCCTCACCACAGCCCACAGCCCCTTGCCTTTGCTATATTCTCTTGATTTTCTGGAAAGCGAGAAAAAGGAAACAGACCTTTTAGCTATTCTACAAAAGAGTCTTAATCAAACGATATTTTACACATTTTGTAGCATTTTAAAATGTGAACAACAGTAATGGAAGCTCTAACGCCACTCAGTTGAACCTTTTGTATAAAAATATATAAAAAATATTGCTCGATCCAGACTCTTGTGGAATAGGTAAAAGGTGTATTCTCTGCAATTTTGCCTGGGAATTTTACAGAATATTATGTACAGTATGCTCCATTTGAACAAAAATCCACCATATCGGTCATAATGATATCAAGGAGTTGTAGCGCCATGCATTGATAGGCAATGACACCGTTGAGATAGAACAAGAATATTGTCACCAGTTGGATAGGTAATGACACCATTGAGATAGAACAAGAATATTGTCACCAATTGGATAGGCAATGACACCACTGAGATAGAACTAGAATATTGTCACCAAATTGATAGCGCCATGTTGTAATCCTTTAACTTTGCAAGCAGAACAGTCAGGCGGACAGACGGGCGGAGTTCAAATCCCACCAGTACCTCTTGAGCGTCATAACAAGGGGTCAGGGACTCAATTGTTGCTTAGCTACTTCTGGGATCCTAGCGCTTGGCGCTAAAAACCGCAATTTCACCTTCATTAAAATGGCAGATGCAAAAAAACGAAGAAAGTCTACACTGAGGCCTTTCAAACCTATATTATCATCAGAGTGTGTGATTAAAACATACACTCTAGTGACAACATAAGTGTGAAAGGCCTGCATGTGCCAATGACTTAAACTTTTTCGTTTTTTGCAGCTGCCATTTTGATATCATTTTATCTTCCCAACTTTAACAAATATTTACTATTCAAATGTGCAAAGCTGAATTGTGTGATACCTAAATGTTTACATGGTGAAAATATCCGAGTCATAACCCAAAGGTTGTTGGTTTTATTCTCTTCTTGGTGAAGAGTTTTGATTAACTCGCAAAAGAGTATGGCATAGACACGGATATAAGGGCACCATGTATATAAGGACATGCCTTAGTACCCAAATATACCTGTTTTGAGTAAATCACAAAAATGAGAAATGATGCATTATATTGACAATAAAACTTCATTAATTCTTGCTAAATAGTCTCCTATCAACAGCTCTTCTTTTTGCTTACTTTCCTTAGGTCCCTCGACAAAGTCAGTACATGGCACGTCTATTTCTTCTGTTGTTCTCCCCTTTTCCAATAACTTTGGAGCTTAGCTATCCGCCAGCCATCAACATATAAGTAAGGGTCGTAGTATAAGCAAAATTTATATGCGAGTCGATTAGGAAAAATAAAAAACTTCNGGTGAAGAGTTTTGATTAACTCGCAAAAGAGTATGGCATAGACACGGATATAAGGGCACCATGTATATAAGAACATGCCTTAGTACCCAAATATACCTGTTTTGAGTAAATCACAAAAATGAGAAATGATGCATTATATTGACAATAAAACTTCATTAATTCTTGCTAAATAGTCTCCTATCAACAGCTCTTCTTTTTGCTTACTTTCCTTAGGTCCCTCGACAAAGTCAGTACATGGCACGTCTATTTCTTCTGTTGTTCTCCCCTTTTCCAATAACTTTGGAGCTTAGCTATCCGCCAGCCATCAACATATAAGTAAGGGTCGTAGTATAAGCAAAATTTATATGCGAGTCGATTAGGAAAAATAAAAAACTTCATTTTTTAAGATTTTCGGTTATGAGGGCATGCTCTTACATCCGCGTCTATATGGTACCGGAATCTTTAACTCATTCTATATCCAAAGGTGGAATCACGATGTATGATTCTCTTTCATTAATTTACATACTGTCCTATTATACAGAGGATAACTGGCTCTTATTTATCTGTCTAATAAGATTCACTTTTCCCTTCTTATTTATAGGCATGAAATACCCAAGAGAGTGTTGCTGTATCGACCGTTCGTTCGTCCCGGATCGGAGTAGAAAGCAAAGGTAAGTTGCCTAAGTTGTTTACGTGTTGAAGACGTTTCCTGAGGTATTTTCTGTTCTGCACGCATTTTATTGTATATTTGATGTGTATGTTTCGTCGCGACTTAATGTACACATACGGGTCTAGAAACGGAGAAATCAAAAGTTCACACGAAAGACTCTTTTATTCACTAGGTAATGCTAAAATCAACATTTTTGTTGTCTCGTACCGGTAAAGTAGAATTACGATTGCATTTAGCTGTCCAGTTTTCAGCCTTACATTATTTATATTGGCTGCCACACAAGTTGTAATTGATTCGACGGTAAATGCCGAATGAGCGCTCGTTTATGTCACATTACTGTTTTTGCAGTGTGGCGAAGGAGTCTGGAAGGAGGCAAAGTTTTCTGGTAAAGGGGGTTTATTTTCTGGTAAAATAGATCATTCAAAAACTCTAAGTTCATAAATATCACTATCTAGAAATCCCGTACACTTTCGACAGAAATTCTTTGTTTTCCCGAGAAATACTTGAATCCTGTAGAACTTCTTTTCTTCTAATGGGATTCTCGTACGCTTGTTGAGGGAGCGGTACACCCCTCCGCCGTCACACTCCGTGATTATGAATCGGAACCAATACTTATACTGTAGGTTCTTGCCTGTCACCCTGGAAAATTCAAAATGTTACCCCTCCCCCTGCATAACTGATTGTTTGGCTAACGCATGATTCGCGTAGGCCTGGTCCGTGATAGGCTCAGCGTTTGATTAACTGATTACTTCTGCGAAGGAGTTAAAAGAGGAACTGACCACCCTGTAGCTATCTTAATGACCTCACGCGTTAAGAATATGATGCTCAATGAAGATATCTTGAAATTGTCATTTTCCTATTTTGTTACACGCAATTCTAAAGTTAATCCAAAGAGTTTGGAAATATTTCAGTTTTTGATGACGCAATATGATATATCCTACATGCGGATTAAGAAAACCCTCCGTCAGGATTGCGATATTCAAAGTAAAGCCCCCAAAAGGAAACGGTGGAGATTTCAGATGCATCCACCTTAAGCATGTGGCTTGCCTCAGGAGAGGATCTGCACCGTAAAGGGCTTAAGGTATCACGTTGCCCCTGATGAACAAAAACACAAATTAGAAATACGCAATTATTAGTAACAGTAGATTATTTAAAGAGCGCAAAGAAATTGTAAGAATGTGGATTTAGGCCATCAATTGTTATTTTAGACCTCCCATTGTTTGCTGCCCTATTGCTTAATCAAAAATGCAACATCATGATCATGTGACTGTTGAACTTCTTCATGAAGCCGATATGCCACTAAGAGAATTGGTGCAAAAAAGAACTAGGCACGGGAAAAACCAATCAAATTGATAGCCTAGTCATAACATTTCGCGATTTCACGAGGAATTCTTCGGTCTTCACACAATTTTGGCAAGTCGGACGTAATTAAACTCAGGATAAATCTCAAGACTTCTGGTTGGCTTTGGAAAAAATATGTCACGCTCACGCATTAGTTCTGAACGGGTGATCTTTTTCAAGGACAAGGGGAATTTGTTTCACGAAGCTTTTCCCAGGGCATTCTCGACATATACCTCTTCTCCAGCATTGTGTGCGGCTTTCTGCAACAGTTAGATGCTTTTTGAGAATACATTCGAAAGGGTGGTAAGGCCCAAATTCCATTGATTTTGTTTCAGTCCACATTAGTGACTTGGTCGAACTTAATGAAGATTTAATTCGTAGAGTGGCTGAAACCTTGGTCAAACGCATTCAACATTTCATCCAACATTTGCTTCACAAAAAATTTGAAAGTTCTTTGATATTTATGAGGGAGTGGCCAAACGCATTCAAAATTTCATCAACATTTGTTTTCAGAATGTTACTGTATTGATGAAAAATTGGATGCGTTTGACCGGTGCTTAAGAGTAGACTCACGATTTAAGTCCCTTCACTTTCACTCGTTGAATTGAATTGATATTGTTGTTGTTGTTTCAGTGTAGTTGTAGTGACATAATTGTTCAGTGGAGCGAAACTACACCAAAATAATGAGTCTAGCTTAAGAGTAGGGACACAAAAACTATCCTGTTGATCAGCCTGCGCAGGCTAGACTATGACAATAAATCTGACGTAGCCATCTTTCGCCGCGCGTGCTTTGTCGTCGATCATGAAAGAAAAGACAAGAAAATAGGCCCTTTGTTTTGTAATAATCGCATCGAGATTTCGCAAAGAGATTGACGACAAGGCGGCTGGACATCCATCATTCTGACATACCGTCCGTCATCCTGCGTTTACCGAAACATGTCCATGCGAATCTTTTCTTTGTTTACGACGGCTAATGAATCACGGGCTGTCGCTTGAATTGTATTGAAGGGCAAGGAAGAAAAGCTTTTGAGAAGTAAGAAAGAAAGGGGATTGTTTTAAGTAAGTTTGAACTGGAAACGGCTTATTAATATGTCCGTTATATATCATGTTCCCGCTTTTGAAAGATTATTTTCGAAAACGGACTTATCCTTGCCCCATTGAAGCAAACGCCAGGCGACAGGGTATTGTTTTCGTCAACAAAAGCCTCAATTTCAAAATGAGGTTCTATTTCAAGGACAGAACTCCCATGTAGCACTTAGTAAAGGATCTCAAGCCTAAATCGACGGTTCATGAAAATCGTGCACTGGACCGATTCCAGAGTTTGTAGTTGTGATCCATGTTATACATGTTAAACACAACTATGCTAATTTGGTGATGTTGTTGTCCGACTTACAACTCTTCACTGATTTATGTATGAAGCAGCAGGATGAAAACGGTTGGAAAAATAGCAAGCACTAACTTAGAATTGAGACTCTACATAGCAACCTTTATTTGCTAAGCCAGTTGAATGCCTACTGTATCATGGAAAGTCAAAATCAGTACTTTATTTCGTCAGGCCTGGTAGATATTGCTCTGATACAAAACTATTTATAGACCCTTAGGACCTGGTTAGCAGAAAATGTTTTGTGTGCTTTTAACTGCAAATATTTAGTTATTCTAAAGTCTGCCTTTTAGCACGTCTTAAGTCCCTGGTTCACAAATCGCGGGAATTTGCAAACCAAAATGAAATTTTAAAGAAGTGAACTTTTATTACAAATTCTTTGATTATTCAATAGATTCTTAGTAACGGTTGCGATGATCTTATCCCAAACAATCTCCAATTTCTATCTCTAGATTTCGTTCTTAATCTACAGCATGATCGTAATCCGAATTTAATCATCCCCTCTTCTAATGAGACAAATTCGAGTAGTGATACGAAGAGAGTGGTTCTCAAGGTCAAACCGTCTTGGATCTTTTGATACCCTTTTTATCCATCTCTTGTGTGAGATTCTCTGTAATTCTCCCATCTTTAGCTGTGTTGGATCGAATTCGTCCCATATCAGACAGTCCCAGGATTTGTCTTCATGCGTTCTCTAATTTAAGTCTTTAATGAAATTCTTCACGATTGAGGTTTGGTTTCGTTTACATGTTAGCTTGGTCATGATCTCGAGGCTCATACTAATTCTCTCAACCGTGGGCGTGCAAATCAAGACATTTGTTTCTTTCGACCTTGTTCATATCGTGGATTATTTTGGGCAGTCTTTCGCATGGTTTTAATAAAAGGAGTGTTTAAAATTACTTTAAAATGGGCTTTATCAATAGCACAGAGAATATTGCATTTCCCTAATTTTACCAAGGGCCTTCAATTTCGATTAAAATTTCTCTCACATTGGAAATCAGATGAGATTTGCGATAAACTTAAAATTACTCGTGCAAAATAATGTGAAAAAGACTTAGGCCTAGTTTGTTCCAATAATATTCCTGTTTGTTAAATTTGAACCATACTTATCTTTGAAGATAAACAGAATGGGGTCTGAGGAGACTTGTAGATTGTAACAATTTGATTTGCTTTTTCTCCTAGAAGAACTATGCCGAACATCAATGATGTACGAGTTGCACTTCTGTCGCGTAAATTTTGTGGAGATTTCATGTTGTACTTTGAGTACAGATGCTGTGTGATAACGATTAGCTAACCATGATCCTTTGCGTGACGAATGAAAAGCAAAACAAAAGAGCCCGGACCAGAAACGACTTCCGTGCCATACATTATTCGACTTGGGGGCCGCAAAGGATCATGGTTAGCTATGGGTCTTTAATTCACGCTTTCTTAATTTACCCTTAAACCGTTAAATTACTACGTCAAGAAGACTCGGCATGCTGTGTCCATTGTTAACTTATACGGCATTTACGAAAGAGATTAGATGAATTGGTGCTTGGTGGTGGTTGAAAAGCCAAGGCTACTCTAATTGTTAGTACGAGGGTGACTGCGTCAGAGGATTCAGCATGCCCTGTATGTATCGTGGACTTATACCGAAGACTTCGGGTAGACTGGTGCTTGCTGGTACTTGGAAAGCCAAGGCCAATCCAATTGTTAGTACAATGGTTTATCATTAAACAAAATAACTAGGTGTAAAGTTTTAATGGTGCACCTTTTGGTTTGGACTGTTTGAGGTCTTGGGAATGTTTGGAGAAGATAAGAAGGATGTTGTTGACCGAGGAATCTAAGAAAGCGAGAGTGGGATTATCCAAGAAGGAGAGCAGCTCGTCTCTAATGAAACATATTTTTGCTTAATCTTGGGCTCAGAAGCATACAGCTGATTATCTAATCCTCAAATCCTCGAAATCCAAAGTGATATCATGTTTGCTCAAGATTTCTGCAAATTTAGCTCTCTGCGACAATTTCTAATCCCATGGCTTTCAAGAACAAAATGGCGCACTCCTGCTCAATGAATAGAGAGATTGTGGGGCTTATGGTTGGCAGTGTTTGCTAAGGTCCTTTATGATCCATGGCTAGATTCATCTCAGTTTCAAAGCAAACCGTACCAAAGATATTTTCAAACGAAATCACAAACATTTCGAGCCATGCTTTATGACAATGGTGCTCCTTCTCAATTACACCAGAGACACCCCTCGTTCTCAGTTGCCAGTGTTTACCAAGGTTCTTTATGATCCATATCTGATTCGGCTCTATTTAAAAGCAAACAGTATTGAACACCAAGGATATTTTCAGCTAAAATCAAAAACATTTCAAGACAGGCTGTAGGAATTGGATAATGATGCTCCTCCACATTAACCAACCTCGTTCCTTTTTCTCGCAAAAGATTGTCAGTAATTGGCCGTGTTTCTAATCTTTGGAGACGTAGTTGGTCATTACTAGCTGCGCGACTAGCTGGATTGATCAATTGATTGATTGATTGATCAATTGATTGATTGATCGATTGATCAATTGACTGATTGATTGATTGATTGATTAATTGATTGATTGACGCTCTTACAAGCAAAACATCTCAGGTTTAGATCAAAATTATATACACAAAGTTTGGCCTCCAACCTGTTCTACATGTAGCATACGTCGGTTTTTCTCTGACTTCTTTATGATAATTTAGTGCCAAGCTTCCGAAAAATAGGATTCAAGATTAAAAGCGTGTTCTTTTTTATTTTAGCACGTAAATAGAGACAAACGCAAGCGAGCGTTTTATGTACTATCAGAAGCTCGTACGATTGGGAACGATTTTGGTCGCGCCAGAAAAATTGAAAATCTTCTAATTCTAACGATCCATGCGACTCGTATTTGAGATCATCTGGAACAGATTGTTATGTTGTCTAAATAAATTGTAATAATTAGTAAAAATTGTAATCAAGAAAGTCGGATCCTCCCTTATGTTCCCTAACTTGTGGTTACATTAGACAACGAGATTCTCAAGTCATGGTTAAATTTTGCGCTCGCTTACAAATTCTTAAAGAGAGAGAGAGAGNTTCAAGATTAAAAGCGTGTTCTTTTTTATTTTAGCACGTAAATAGAGACAAACGCAAGCGAGCGTTTTATGTACTATCAGAAGCTCGTACGATTGGGAACGATTTTGGACGCGCCAGAAAAATTGAAAATCTTCTAATTCTAACGATCCATGCGACTCGTATTTGAGATCATCTGGAACAGACTGTTATGTTGTCTAAATAAATTGTAATAATTAGTGAAAATTGTAATCAAGAAAGTCGGATCCTCCCTTATGTTCTCTAACTTGTGGTTACATTAGACAACGAGATTCTCAAGTCATGGTTAAATTTTGCGCTCGCTTACAAATTCTTAAAGAGAGAGAGAGAGAGCTTTAGAAAGAATGGAACGAATTTTTATTTATTAATACTCCATTTTAAAGCAGACTTTATTTATTTCTATTTATTTCGTAGGTTCGTTGTCATATGAAGACAAGAAAGTTGAATTCTAATTTGAAAAGGTAAGAAGCTCTAACATTAAAAAGTCAGACGTTTTGGTTTTTTGAAATGCATTTTTTGTTCTTGTATTTACTCAGCTTTATGAACAACGTTGACAGTAAAGCAATGCGAAATGTATTACATAATAAAACGAAGTTTGTTTTGGGTAGACCAAATAATTTTACTTTTCTATCGGTACCATCAAGGGGCCTTTGCTATAGTTGAACGACATGCATGTGCGACAAAATTATTCAGAAGTTTCCGCTTCTAATTAATGGAAGAAAAGAAAGAAAGAATTAAAGCATAAAAGATTGAAGCATGGAAGAAAGGATTGTGGGAGAGGAAGAAAAAGAGCAATACACATCTGCGCGTCTGCATGTTAATGATGAAAACTGGCAGAACATGGTGTATACAAAGTAAAAATAATTGTTTCTTAAATGCTTCGACAGCTGTGTCAACCAGGCCTAAGCTCGTCAAACCGAATATCTCAAGTGTATTGTCCATAATCATTTCAAGTGAATTCAACAGACAAGCCGTGTTTGCATATTGTTAACATTTCTACCCTTTTTCTCCAGCTAAATAAATAGTGTAAAATTTTAGAGCTGAAAATGGTTGAGCTCCGAAATTGAATAAATTAGACTTAATGAATTGAACGCTTCCTCCGCGCTGACTTTGCTTTTCTTATTACTCTTTTCAAGGCATTTTGTGTTTATGAAGGAAAGATCTTAACTTCTGAATTAAGGAGTTTGAAGCAAAATTCACGTTGATGATTATTGCACGCGTTTTATGAGTTGATATAAACAATTATTTATAGTTATTTGTTTATTTTGTTTATTTCAGTGAGCGGTTTTCAAATCCGTTTTGCTCTCCATCCATTCTCAGACTTTCTGGCCGTCCATCTAACGGTCCAGCTTGCTTCGTTATTCTGATCGATCAACTTCGAAGGAAATGACGAATACTTTCCCGCCTAAGCTGTTTGATTTGAGGTCTGGGTTGGAGAGAAAAGTCTCCCTTTCGTTACGATTAATGGGACATCTTTTCGGTTTCCTTATAAGCAATCATTTCGTAATTTTAGCCATAAAATTCAAAACCAACAGTAAGGGAGATTTTTCATTCGTAGGAGCTCCGTGGCAGCCATTTACCAGATTTGCGTCGGCCATTTACCAGAAACAGCTGCTCTTCCCAGTCTCCTTTTTTAATTGTCGAAATGGTCTATTCTGTAATAAACGAAGATAGCCTATTTCTCAATTTAAACCTCTTAACAGTCTAATTGAGAACTGTGGCAAGAGATAGCTATCATCCATAAATTTTAGATAGAATTTGGAAACATGTAGGCCATGTTTGAACCACGCCGTGCCGTTCCTACAAGCGAAAGAAATGAAAAGTGGGAAAGAGGATCTTCTTACAAACAGCACATGCGTTTGACATTTAATCAACCTTTTAACTATTTAGAAGAAGAGATTTCGAACGATCTTCATTTTTCTGATAAGGAGGAGATGTTTTAATGCAAAAAGCAGAGACCAATCAGTGCGCTTCGATCATTTAAACATTTTGTAGAGACAAGTGTTTCCAAAAAGATAAACAATCTATAAGCAAAGTTGTCCTGCATATTTTCTTACACATGCATCGGTCTCACCTTGGCCTCACCTTGTGCAATAATGGAAATTTTGATATTTAGCTTGCTTTCCAAAGAGCAAAATGCACAAGGTCGATAATTTAAAGAGGTGTTCCGCTAAAAGTTACAGTTTTTCGTAAGACGGTCTTTGCTAGGCCGGGTTAGACTGGGAACTTTTTACCAAGATGCATTGCGTCCTTTAGAACCGTCAAAGATTCGTAATTTGAACGCACTGCATCTTGGTAGCTCCTTCCGGTTATCTTATTCTATCCTTTCCATTTTCTTCCCAGTGTTCCGCTAACGTAATAGCTTTCCCGTAAGAAGATCTTTACTAGGCTGTTGTTCTACAAGTCAGCTGTTTGGGGACCACACAAAGTGCACCTTTGAGCTATCTTTACATTGCATGCAAGCCCTCAATACATCAATTAAGATATTTCGTGACAGACTCTTTCCTTTTTTAAATGTAGCTTCTTTAAAATGTATTTTTGATCTTTTGATGAGACTCACGCACATGAATCCAAATAAAATGTTTGCTAAAAATATCCCGCGAATTTTGACCTATGCTTATTGTCATGTCACGTGATTATTCTCACGGAAGGTCTACAACAAATCTTATAAGGGGTCTCCCTTACTAATGACATTCTCAAGTCAGCTTGTTGACAGATTATTTCACGCTCTTTTTATTTTGTTGTACGCCAGGAATCATGGTCTGTTCCGTTGCTTTTGATTTTGCATAATTTCTTCGTGTTTTTATTGTTCTTCTAGATATTTAGATACATTTTTTATTTCTGGTAGGATCTACCCTGGGTACCAGGGACTCGAAAAAAACCCAAAAGGAAAATTATGATTAGGGCAAAAATTGGGTTCTTTTTATTATTTATTTTTTTGTTGGCTATGGTACCCAGGGTAGGTCCCTTTTTTGTTCTTGGACATATTTGTTGTCAAAAGGGTTCCCTATAGGTAGGATCTGAGAAAGTAGAAGCAAAACAGCAACGTTCCACATTTTGAGGATCAGCCAATGAAATTTTAATAAAGCAATACTATGCTTGAACCTTCCCTTGGCAATAGAAAAGGGCCTATGAGAGATCCTTGCGGCACATCAGATCATCGCAACAAAAACACGATTGCAAAAACACGAGGTTCTTGGCACGCTTTTCGCTGCAGTGCTTTGAGAAAGAGCAATCAGGAAAGATAGTTAATAAATGCTCACAGATCATTTGTTAGCTATGATTTTATGGCAGGTAAAAAAGAAAAGGGCATACGAGAGATCCTTGCGGCACATAAGATCATCGCAACAAAACACGATTACAAAAACACGAGGTTCTTGGCATGGATTTTGCTGCGATGCTTTGAGACTCCATTTACACGATGTCGGTACCATGTCGGCATGATATGACACCGGCATAAGATCTTTCGTTTTTTGGCCACCCGTTTACACGATATCGCTACCATGCCTGGCATGAGAAAGTGTTAGTCCGGATTAAAACCATGTCGATTGCCATGCCAGTATGGGTTCATGCCGGCATGTTAGCGACGTCGTGTAAACGGGCCATGCCGGTATTGTAACGACATGATTTCATGTCGCTTTCGCTTCGAGGCTAAAAAGTAATCAAAACGAGGGTATTTTGGAAATTTTCTTCGTTTCTTCTGGTATCTTCGTTTTACACAAACAACATGGCCATCTCTCGAGACCGTTTTCTTTTGTTGATTTCGATATTTTTGCTTTGAATTTGATCTCATGTTGTGATTTGGTTCTTTGTGTACCTCGTGTTTTGGTGCCTTTTGAGAGTTAACGCACAAGAGCACAGTGGAACAATCATGTAATGTCACAGCAGCATTGTCCTACCAAAGTGACATGATATCATGCCGCTAGCGTGTAAACGGGGCGATAAAAAGTCACGGATTAAGCCATACCCACATGGTTTCATGCCGGTGTAATATCATGCCGGCATAGTACCGACATCGTGTAAACGGGGTCTGAGAAGAACAATCAGGAAAGATAGTTTGGCCATTTTATTATTATCAGTAATTTTTTATTTAAAGTAGGATAATGTAAAATGGATCATTTACAGCCAATTAAGGCCTACTAACAAAATATAATTTGGAAAATAGAGTAAATTTACAATAAAAAGTCCTATTTACATTTTCAGAATAAAAACCTAAATTTGGATATTAGATTCGACAAAGCCTACAGTTGCATTTCTCCCCTTTCGATGTTTTCATCTCATTTGGTAGCAGCTGCCAAAGTTTATGTCCAATAAAAGGTGTGGTTTCGATGCCAAAATATGTGGTTCTTGCCAACTTTGGCGCTTATTACAAAGACAGCCATCCAATCGGATTAATGATGTTAATAGGGAATTTCTATGAATTTGAAATCTAAGATTCAGTTTATCCCAGATTTTGAATATTAACAACTTTTCTGGTATTATAAGCGGCATTCTTAAACATTTTGGTCGGATGCGTGTGAATGTTTGGTGAATTACTATAGCACGCAAGCTTATGATTGTTAAAAATTAAAACAACAAATTTTGGAAAATAGTTATGAGACCATTGGAGTGACCGGATTGACCTCTGTTGCTTGGTCTAAAAGGGGACCAATGAAACTTTAGAATATAGGGGGGAGTTGAAAGCTTCAACGGAAAAATCATCTTGTCATAAGGACGAAAGCTTATAATTATCAAAACGAACAACAAGCGAATACAGAAATTGGTTTAGAGACTTATACCTCATTCACACTGAAGCAGTTAAACCAGCTTTGTCTAACCCAGGTTAAATTTTAACCAATCAAATGCATTCGATTTGTTGGATCGACCAATTAGAACGCAGCATTTAATAACCTGGTATATTTTAAGCTGGTTTAACTGGCCAGTGTGAATGGGGTATAAAGCGAGTGACCGGCTTGACTTTCCTTCGCCGGTTCACTAGTTCGGCCACCGAAAGTTCAAATTTTGAAGTTTAAAAAGAAGCTAGTTTCTTGAAGACTTCTTTGGAATGTTTTGGAAATATTTGTCAAGGTCCACTGTTATTTGAGTTATTTCACTGAAAATGGCGTCTCCCTTAGCGTATTATTCCAGGAAAAACATTACCCTTCGCCCTCGATCCATGCCATCTTGCTTCTATCCTTTTTATGTAGTGCATTCCGCACAAGCCAGGCCTTAAGAAAAACCTGACCTGGCAACGTTACTAAAAAGCATTTTCATTCCTCCCCAGATTTTCTGTTCCATAATCATACCGAAGCACGCAAAGATTCCGGATGTTTTTGAAACCCAAATCAAAGAGCCCAAAGGATGCCTTTTCTTGCTTATGACGTCACAAAGTGACCACAGCGCGTGGACAAGCCAAGGTAATTGCTATTTAATTCTTCATTTCCTAATGGTTTTTTGGTAAATCTGAATTCTTTTTCGATTGGAAAACTCCCAGCTTTCCTGTTTTTCATATGTGCTATTTTTCTAGATTTCTCATAAGCTGACCTTTTTGTAAAGCAGGGTGCAGGCATCCTATAAGGGCTCAAAAACTCCGTTTTAGGATAGAAAAGCCATCGTAACACTCCCATAAAGCGAATAGACAAAAACTATTACACGAGACCCTAAAGGCTGAAATTGCTTCATGGTTTCTAATCGAAACTTTCAAATCGAATCAAATCGAAATCGAATCAGAAGCGGGGATGGCTCAACGGTAGCGCGCTTGACTACCAACCTGAGGGTTGGTGGTTCGAGTCCCTGCCCTGTCGAACCTGCTACGTAGAGTGAGGAGAGTCGCCAACTCTCTGTAATTCCAGGCTAAAGGAATCGCGAGGTGTGGTCACATCGAGAGGAAGGACCAGGACACTGCTCGATAAGCTTAGCTTCTCAGTGTCCTAAAACTACCTTCGGATGCTAGGTAGCAATATAGAAAGAAAAAAAAATCGAAACTAAACATATCTAACTCCGTCAATGCTAGAAACGACAATTTCTAGAACACACTAATTTTAGATAAATGACATAAAGCAGTTATTCTTCACTTCCCCTACAGTTAAGTAAACGTTTATACGCTCGTTCAAACATCTTCTCGGGGTTTATTCTTTTAACTGAAAGAAAACGAATTTTTTTGGAAGCTGCTATTGATTTTTGAGCAACTTGTAAGGAGAGCTTTGTATGTTGTGCTACCATGATGGCACAGAATGCCTTGATGTTGGTATATACTCGCCGACTCTCAAGGCTTCTTCTCCCTATGAAGACTGAAGCCAGTACTGGCAGTGGAAACGACACGAAAGGTCTCCTCCCTGTTTAACAAGCCAAAAATAGCCATGTAATGAAAATTCAGGCAAGTACAATTAGGTTTCGAGGAAGCCCAAATGTCGTGATGTATTGCTGAGGGTGGCCATCTTGCCTAGGCCCCTTGTGCTTCGAAAGTGCTCGCACGTTATTGAATTCTCGCTAAAATATTCACCGAAAGAGTTCGTGTCCTCGTTAAAGATATCCATGTATGCTAAATCATAAAGCTGTTTATACACGATAGTAGAAATTTCCATAGACAAATCTTTTCATAAAACAAACAAACTTTATTTTGGATTTATCTCTTGACAAGTTGAAAGCAATGGATTCTAAACTTGTGATGTCAATTTTGCTAATATTGAATCTTCAGACATAAATTCGGATAAAAACACAATGCTAATTTAGATTTTGAATTAGGACATGAATTTAGATCGTTTACACTACAGTTTAAGGTATGCAAAGGGCTAACAAATGTTGAATAAAAAAACAAACATCTTAAGAGATTCTTCTTAATTTTCTGCTTATTATTGATAGCTTGTTAAGGAAATCCCATCAATTTTAAACACAAGAAAAGTTAGCAAATTTAGCTTAAAAACCAATAAGAATCGTATTTGATTGAAAGGACACGAGTTCTAAGATAAAACAGAAGAAATGAATAAAACAAATAGGATTGATGTGGAGAACGTTCAGTTCATAGCATTTACTCTTTAGATACATAATTACTTTAGTAGCTTTATGCCGTTTTTGTAACCGTTTGAGTTCCGAATGATCTTGAACTGTTTGCAACGGAGTTAAAAACATAAGAGGTAGATCATGTAGCCTTTCAAAGGGGACAGAAGAGGTGGACATAAACAATATGTCGAAGGTAGATTTCTTGGCCCTTTTGAAGAATACGAGTGTTAGATTGCGTCAAATGATAGTGCATTCCTGAGACCATTCAAGGGTTGCTCTGGTAGCCCTTTTTCAGGGGCACAAAAGGAGATTTAAAATTAGATATATTTGCAATTATATCTCATAAGCCTTATGCGAGTGTTACTGGGTGCCAGATCTTAAAGTATCACAACAGTAAAGGTTGTCGTAGTAAGCCTTCAATGGAACATAAAAGGTAGACCTTGAGGCCCTTCACAAAATGCGAGTGTTAAAGGGTGCCAAATTTTAATGAATTGCAACATTAAAACGCCTAAAGGAACATTAAAATACTTATCCATATTCTAGTAGGCGTAAAGCACTTCCTTTTAAGGTTGAAAGTTATGCAAAAAACGATGGCTTAATCTTTGCAACCTTCGTTTACCTTTTGAAGTGAATTATCCAATATTTACCTTCTATTTCCTTAGAGTTAAATTCCAGTAGTTCATGCTAATGTTGAACAAGCAAAAAACCAGCTATAAAAAGGATTTTTGTTTGATTGTGGTCTTTCGGTGCATTTAACTATCGCTTTTAAAACTTTGCATAAATACTAAAGCTAGCCTTTATGTGTATTTGTGTATAACGGGAAATCAGTTAATACAGCACTCGGGACTTTGTTTTCTTACATTAAACGAGAAAGTAAATTAAAAGATGTTTGTTGGTCTTTCTTTGAATGTAGGAGGAAGGGTGATTGACGTGTTACGACCTTTCCCGTGCACTTTGCCGCGCTATGTTTGAACGGTGAACAAAGTTTAGAAAAGGGCGAACAAAGATTAGCAGGGTGAAAAAGATAAAACTCTGCTGGCTCACTTTTCGGCTCTATCTTGTGTCCCAAAAAGTATACACGTGTGAAAAATCATCAAAATTCAATTTTGTATGCTATCTTTCAAATTTCCTTTGCCATTCTTTGGCAATGTTCACATTACTTTTAAACAGTGAAGACAATTTCTGTTCCCTTTGTTTGTTGAAAGGGTACGCAGTGTCACCTTGAACGTCTTATTTTGAATAATACTCAGTCTCGCCTAAGAGCTCTAATTTTGCATTTTCTTTATCAACAGTCATATCTTACATGGTAAATTTACTAGTTTTCTGACAGTTAAATACGCTGAAAGTTTTGTTTAAAGGCTGTTATCCAACCATGGTCCTTTACGTGCTCTGTTTTATGAAAATGAAAATTTTTGTAGTCTACGAAAATGGCTGCCTCAATAGAAATCTACGCGCAAAGGCTGCTGGTTGAACAATAACCTTTAAATGTAGAACGTTTCTCTGTGTTTTCCACATGCCCACAACTTGGATTCTGCTGACAAACTAAATTTACTACATGGCTTTATGCTAAACCTTCTTAACTAAAAGGCTGCTAACGCCCTTGAAATTCCTTCAACATTCGTGTCAAGTTTAGACGGTGACGGTATCTCAGGTAAAGTAACATTAAAGAGAATCTGTGATAACATTAGAGGATTTCTAATGAATGTCGAAAGCATACTGCCAAAGGACCGGTCATTATCTTTGGCTTGGTATTGACAAAAAAGAGACTATTTCCTATCAAACTTTTTACACAACGTTCAAGCAGCATAAATTTGCTTTTATTCGCTTACTTGACCTTTTGTATACCAATCTACCCAACCTTGGCTATGAATAATGATGCTTGCTGCATTGTTTGCTGCGGAGGATTAACATTGCTGCTAAAATAACGTTGTTTCCTGCGGACGATTCCCTCCATGCAGCTTTAGCCACTGCGAAGGAGGCTGTAATCAATATTAATTGCATACGGAAGAACTAAAAATTGATGAAAACAGTTCTCTGCAACTTATTACGAAGATTTGCAAAATCCTGATTGTCAATAAGTTAATAAAACAAACTAAGCAAAAGAGAGATGAACTTTCGCCCTTTTGAATGACTCAAACATTAAAATTGAAACGACATCTTGTAGTTAATTCCAATATTTGCGCAGTGCAAACCCAAATTCGTAACCCGAACAAAAGGCGATTTCGATTCTATTGAATTCTGTGATGTTCCCACTTTGGCTTTTGACATAAATTCTCGAATCAACTCAGAGAGGAAACGATTGTTGACTCACTAAAATCCAAATTTGAAAATTTCGAGATCAATGTCAAGGCCCTTTGGCGACTTTTTACCAAGGTGGTCCCATTTCGCTTACGCATACTGCAGCATTCTCTTAGTTCTCCTTCGAAGTGAATTCCTCCGCAGTTAGAATGCAACAAGGACTGGTAAAAGAGTGCCACAAAGGTCACAAAGCACCATACTCAATGCCGTCACATAGAATGCCACAAAGCATTTGTAACTACGAAATCGTGCAATGAAATCGTGAGACCTTTACCATACAGAGCCCCGTTCCTTCTTCTGGTTAATTGCACGTCAAATAAATGAACGGAGATGTGGCGATCTAGTTTAAATATAGAACCAAAAGAAGGACACGTGTCCCTTATGCTCCTATTGTTTTCATCAATCGAGAACATCAAATGCAATAGGTTATGTTTAGATTGTCCCAGTCCCCCTAGCTAGGCAGCTTTAACTCGGTTGATTTACTTTAGAAGCAAATCACGGTGCTATTCTTTACATTAGTCAGCACTGTTTTTCCCTTGAAGACTCTTCTTTAACAGTGATCCTTTGCGCGCTTAAAAGGCAACGAAATTTTATGAGGGTCTAGCCAAAATGGAAATTTAGTATGTGAAATATTCTGCCACATTGCCGCAGAGAATCAGTGTTAACGTAGGGTTTTTAACAAATCTATGTCTGACGAATATTGTTAACCTATTGCAATCAAATTCGCTTGGCGAAAGAACCCCTTTATTGATCCCTCTTTGGCGTGTCGTGCGAAAGGGGTTCAAGAAAAGGGTACTTGGTTGTGTTTATGGTAGTCCCCTCCCCAGCTTGCCTTTCCATTTGACTGTTTCCGTATAGTTCGAAAAGTTTGTGCTAAAAATAGTTTTCTGTGGGTTTTTGGTTTTCAATAAAGTTTGACCGAAATTGTCCGAGAAAATCCATCATTACGGGACAGATGTCAATTGCGCAAGATCAGTGCTGCGAGGGAGTTTGAGAATTTCTAATTAGTAGCTTTGAGCTTTTGGTGCTTGCTTATTTTTATAACGATGATTGCAAGCATTAGTTTCTTTCCCATGATTGCATACGTACGGAAATGGTGTTTCCATGACAGCTCTTTAATAAGTTGAGAAATCAGCCTGTCGGTCTAATTACAGAGGCTTCTTCGGCAAACAACATATTTCTGCTGAGCAAACATCCACGCCGCAGTTTGGCCTTTCCATTCTTAGCTGAACATGAGGTTATTCATACTGGCAGCTAAGGACTAAAGGAACTGTTTGTTTTTCATTTCCCAGAGAAAGAAATAAGATGGACTCAATGATAAAAATCAAACCAGACTCCAAGTCGCCGAATCGCAAGCAAAAGATTAACCAAAACAATCAAAAACACGACAACATTTTTACCCCGTATGCATGACAAATTCCTGCCCCTATTTCGGGGAGCTGTTTGAAGTTCCGGGAAACCCAGAAAAAAGTATCTTTAACCGAGTAATCAAAACAAAATACATCAAAGAGAAATTTCATGGGACATAGGTAACTTTGATTCAAGGTTTTTTGGCTATATTCGACGTGAAATAATTTTAATTCGTTTAAAACCTTAATTTATGATTGTTATCATTCATCATTCATCATTAACTCTTCAATAAGGAAGAAAAAAATTGGCGGAAATTTCATTTTAAAATGTTACTTTGTATCTTCAGCTTCTTTACGAGAGGAAAAGGACACTTGTGCAGTAACATATTAAAAAGATTTCTCCTCCGCAGTGGCCCTTATCTTCCGAGCAAACCTGGAACGGTGAATGGCAGTAGCAATCATTGGATCATATTTATACTTAAAGAGTTTACAGTAAACTTATTAAGAAAAGTTTCAAATTCAATAAATAATGAGGCATGCTTGATAAATTCATTTTAAATAAGTGCACCCGTCGCAAACCCATGATAAGTAGTAGATTCTAAAATCTTTTAATAATACCTAAATAAAAAATCCAAGAAAAAGTTTGGAAGCCTGTAATTTCATAGTTATTCGTAAGATTTCTTCAACCTGATTACCATTTTTTTACTCTTGTTCTAAGATTTGTTCTCTTACTTTTTCCTAGCTATATTTTTTGCAAGGTTCATCACAAGGATTATCAGTTGTTGTTGTTGTTGTTGTTGTTGCTGTTTTTAGTAACGTCCAGTGATTGAGCAAGGAGTCGTGTGCATTTGTTGATTACATGAAGTCCTATCTGCAGCTTTAACCTTAAACCTTTATTTTTTCAGTTTTCTTTCTCTCTGTACGACAATGATATCCTGAATGTTGTCTGCAGAATTATTACTTTCCAGTAGATGTTATTGTTGTTGTTGTTGCTCCAGTTTTCGTTTTGCTCATTGAGCATATAGGCGTGTGTTTTGTTACTTCATGTAGACTGGTCTCCTCCTTCAACCTTAATTTGTTTCAGTTTTCTTCCTCTTTCTACAACAATCATATCCTGAATATTTGTCTGTTGAACTAATACCTTCCAGTTGATGTTATTGTTGTTGCTGCAATTTTCGTTATGCTCAGTGAGCATAGAGGCGCATGTTTTGTTTACTTCATGTAGACTTGTCTCCTCCTTAAACCTTTATTTGTTTCAATGTTCTCTTCTTTCTTCGTTAATCTATCCTGAAAGGTAAATGAAGTGAATTGATGAATTGAATAGATGTTCTATTCAAGAAAACTCCAACTTATTTCTCTTTAATAATAGTGATTAACTGCGAGATATCAATTAGCTATTTCTAAATAAGTGTGATTGTTGATTGTTCAACCTGAGATGTCAAACTGATTCTTCTTCTTGAAATGCCATCTCATGGCAATAGATGATTGCACTACAGATGGCGTCAGTGAATTTTTTACCATGATCCTTTGCGTTCCATGATAAATTGACCAATCAAATCAATCTAAATTCTTTTAGTTGCAAAGGATCATGGTAAAGAATTCTCTGACGCAATGTTTAGGGCAATCATGTCTTGCAGACTTTTAGCAGGGCATAATTAAATATTGACTTCACACGAACATATGCGTATATAAGTTGAGTTACTGTTGGTTATTAAAGAACAATTTTTTACAAGTATTAGATTCTGTCCTTGCATGTCGTTAGGAAAGGTTCACCCTTTCTACGTTTTAGTTTCGAGTATAATTATATTAGGAAAATTTTTCTCGAATAATTTGGGATATGCATGGACTTATGTTGCTGCGCAGAATCATGTTAGCCAGTTAAATGACACTTAGCTTGCTTTGCACTCATTACGAACTAACAGCACAGATTTTGTCCCGGTTTTTGCTGTCGCTCAATTTTTAGCCACAAGAACAAAATAACGTCACTACTGTTTAAATGCAATTAGAAATGTTAAAAATATATTTCTTGATGGTTACTTTATCTGCATGACAAAAGCTCTCTCGGATTTCATTTTTGTTCAAATGAATCTAAATGAATGGTAAAAAGTAAAAAGTGAAATTCTATCCTTCAATTTAGAAATGCGTAGGACAGCCAGCTTCAAGATTGGAAAAACAGAACAGTACAAAAACGTTCAGTTAAACTTTGTTCTTGTTAGAGATTTTTAAAGGTCAAGACAGGACAAATATTGTCTTCAATAATGCATTTGCTGATTTGTATTTGCAGTTAACCACTTGCGAAAGATTTTCATTTGACACTGGCTATAATGATGTTCGAAAGGAAGCAACATTACATACGAACTTTTTGAACTTTATATGTACACGTAATTTTTTATAAGAAACTCAGAAATTGACGCAGTACTGATGTTTCTTAATTTTGTGCCACATTTCTCGAGTACCTTCCGAGTATAAAGATACAATAAACGAAGAAATCTAAAGCGAGAATATACCATGGATTTCCTTGACTAACACTAAAGTAAAAAGTTTCTTACTTAACTTTGTCCTAGTACTGATGTTTCTTAATTTTGTGCCACATTTCTCGAGTACCTTCCGAGTATAACGATACAATAAACGAAGAAAACTAAAGCGAGAATATACCATGGATTTCCTTGACTAACACTAAAGTAAAAAGTTTCTTACTTAACTTTGTCCTAGTACTGATGTTTCTTAATTTTGTGCCACATTTCTCGAGTACCTTCCGAGTATAATGATACAATAAACGAAGAAAACTAAAGCGAGAATATACCATGGATTTCCTTGACTAACACTAAAGTAAAAAGTTTCTTACTTAACTTTGTCCTAGTACTGATGTTTCTTAATTTNAGTACTGATGTTTCTTAATTTTGTGCCACATTTCTCGAGTACCTTCCGAGTATAACGATACAATAAACGAAGAAAACTAAAGCGAGAATATACCATGGATTTCCTTGACTAACACTAAAGTAAAAAGTTTCTTACTTAACTTTGTCCTAGTACTGATGTTTCTTAATTTTGTGCCACATTTCTCGAGTACCTTCCGAGTATAATGATACAATAAACGAAGAAAACTAAAGCGAGAATATACCATGGATTTCCTTGACTAACACTAAAGTAAAAAGTTTCTTACTTAACTTTGTCCTAGTACTGATGTTTCTTAATTTTTGGTTATCTGAGCGTTGAGTTTGTGTGCATGCTATGCGCATGGTCATGAACAATAATCAAACCATAAATTTCATTTTCATTTCTCTTAGAACCATATTATCTAGGACACTTTCGTATTTTCCAAAAGGCAGGGAAGATATTGTCTGGCCTCATGTCCTCGACTGAATTGATGTTATCCACACAAAGTTTAGTATTTGGCTGAGTTTTACCTTTTAAGGGGAAAATAGAACAACTTTTCCAACAACGTTCTCAAGTTTGCGAATTGAAAGTGAGATTTGTCATGGCAAATTTTCACAGGCAGTTTTATCTTTACAGTTTCATTTTTACAGATATATTTCGGAGTTTTTCTAGAAATCCAGAAATTGTTTTGAAATGTTTTAAACATTTGTCATACATTTTGCACGTTCTTAAAATTTGGCACCCTTTCTTACGTAGGGAATGCGTCTCGTCGATAATTGACTAATGGTTTCTCACTGGACCGGCTCTTTTCCAATTTCAGCCCACCTCCAATTCGTCAATTTTATAGAAGGAACCGTGCTATTAATGAATTGACCGCGGCTGGCTAACTTTATTTGTCAACAATTGAAATAATTTGCATGGGTTAATCACTTGAAACTGTTAATTGAGAATGGCGAGGCCGGTGGAGATCTTTCGGAAATGAAACGTGCAAGGTTGTACTACAGAGTAGAGAACTGTGGTAGGGGGTGTAATCTTGTTCCGTATGCAACGTCTCTCTATTGTACACTTGTTGGACCCCTCCTTTGGGGGTGGCTATGCTCTATTTCTCATGATGTCGAATTTGTCGGTAGTCAAACTAAAACGGTCCCTGTAGCAATTTGCATGCAGATGACAAACTCGAATCTTTGGTGATAAGTCCGATGAATGGCACTCTTCTAAATTTTAAGGACATCTACTTCCCATGAATGTACCACGAGAAAGCAGTAGTGGTACAGGACTAGACAAGTTCTTTTTGTTTGGAGTCCTTTGTTTGTTTCAAGGTCATAAGAAAATCTGGTATTTGCAAAACACGACACTTCTCATGTAAAAAGCTTATTTAGGATGTCGAACAACCTTGTTTTTATTCCCACTCTTGTTGGGCCTTGTTGATTTGGGGAGAACATACTTTAAAGAAATCATTTTTAGAAAAGAGCTGATGAAAGTTTATGGTGGCGTAATTTTCCAGGAAAAGGGCAGACCTTTTTCCTATGTTTACTCAGGATCGCCAATGCTTGCGATAGTATCTAAAGCCCCGCTAATGAAGACCCAGGCAACATTTTGTCTATTGCGAAATATTTAAAATAAGCATTTAAAAGCAGACTAGACGATAGCTAACCCTATCCAATCGTCTAAAATCTCGTTCATTAAAAGTGTTTTATTTTTAATTTTGTTTTGCTGCTATTGTTCGCATTGTTGTTAGTTTGTTATAAATCATGTTTGTAGATTTAGCTTTATGTTTGTTGATTTGTAGATTTTGTTATTTTAGACCATGTACCTCTGCTATATTATCATTAATTATAAAAAAAAGCTCTGTGCGGCTTTTGACTTTGTAGGCTTTGCACTCCGAGGTGTTCCATACTTTTGTCAAGCCAATCATGCCGGTTGAAACACACATTGAATGCAGTTAAAGGACTGCTTTTTAGCACAGAGCATTCATCTGTCAAAAAGGGTATACGGTATACCATTGTCCGCTCAAAAGCCCCTTTGGCATAATAAGCATACCCGTGTAAAATACCCAATGCAACGCAAATCTAGAAACGTAACTGTCAAACAAAAATGCTCAAAATCACCGCCAAAAGTAGCCGAAACTTTACATGCCAGTAGGCCTATTTTACTCAACATGTTTCTCGCCAGTGTGAATTATTTCGCTGTGGCTTAGCTAGATGTTTAGAGCTACCCTGTGTACCAGACGTTATGTTGCATTCACTGAATTGACAGTCAGCAAAAATGTCTCTTTTGAGTTGCATTAAAATTGAAAGGGTGCTTTTTGCCTTTTTAATGGCTGATTTTGTCGATATTTCCCTGATTTAGCATAAGCGTATGGGAAGATAAAATCTAAGGGGGTTGCCAGATAAAAAGTCCATTGTTTTGCCAGAATTTTTGCCCGATTTGGGGCGGATTTTTGTCCGAAAAAGGCTGATTTTGGTGAATTTTCCAACATTAGGGGGGGGTGCCGCCCTCCCAGCCCCTCTGGCTCGTACGCTTATGCGCTTTAGATATATATATATATATATCGTGCTCTTTTGTGGGAATGATTCGAGATTAACAATTTCATGTTACTCTTAGGCCCGTTTCTTGATGTTTATGACTAGACAGTCGCGCTTCTTTGATGAAGCTCGTCATTTCAAGTCAGATGATTAAATGATATTGAAAAAATGCTGTGTTTACGGAGAATGCTTCCCATCTGTCAAAGGTGTTAAGTTCCATTGTTCGAACAAAGGTCTACCGGTTCGTTTAATTTATCAATGGGTTTTAATTTTCTACTACCTCTCACATATATAACGATATTTCTTCAAAGCTTCCATCTTTGCACAAGCCATGCGTTAACTTAGTTCTAAAAGAGTTACGATTTCTTCGAAGATTTGTCGCGTCCCTTAGAGAATCTCTTGAAAACACGCAATCTTACTTTTCGAGCTGATGACACTGCCCCAAAGCGAGTGTTGCAATCGTTTATGACGCAATGGGTTTTGACGTAGGTTTATAGAGTGTTGATTTGGACCGTCTGCAATGTCTGATTTCGATAGTGTCGATATCCAATGATTTGTTAAACACAATAACGTAAATAAACAAAACGATTTCATTCATGTTATGCTTTCTTTGCATGAATGTAGCCATTTTGAATTTTGAGTAAACGCACATGGTAACACCAGCATGCAGAGCATGGCATGTCAACTCATTTCTCACTGGCAGCCTAGTATTGTTTCATACTGAATGTGCCAACAACATTTTTCTCCTTTATAACAGACCATAGAGAGCCTAGAGAGTACAGTAAAAGTCCTTCGGAAGGGACGTTTAACTAGGGGTCCCATGCCTGGATGCGGCATGTATAGTAGACCTAAATTAGCTGTAATATTGCTCGAAATCTTTCCAGCCTACTTAAAGTAAAGTATTGAATGAAACAAAAATGAACTCTACCTATTTTCAAAATTTTCTCCCTTCTCGAATCACATGCATTTGTCTACGTCAATCTTTGGCCATACGAAAACGAAACTATTTCAGTTTTTTTAACTAGATAGAGCAGTTTACATTCTGTGTTCTATCAATTCCAGGCAAAGAACTTTTTGGCACTCCTGGTAGTCTTTCTTTAAAACCGACTCTAGAGTTGGGAATTTTGCTAGTTTTGAGTTTTTAGGCCCGATTAGAAAACAATAAAAAGTGAAACCCCATCTTTGGAAGGCCTGTACGATGACGCAACGAGGTGGTAGTAAGAAATTCCTTTTACGCTAATTATCACGGGATTAGTTCCTCTCCGCCATCTTCGATAAATCCTCCAAATGGCCCTTCGCTGTTATTTTACTTGGTTGTTGTTGTTGTTGTTGTTGTTGTTATTGTTTTTTGTGTATTTGTTTATTTCCCGTTCACTACGCCATCGCTATTTTATCTATCTTATTTCGTTTTCATTTTAGTTGCGTTACACCCTATCATGAAATGCATTCAGATTGGTTTTGCTGAATAGTCTAATGTGGCGAGTTTCAAATTTCAAATTGGAGTGAGGTACGATTATAAAACCGTTGTTTGTGCGTCAGCTGGCAGTATGGTCCGCGGAAGCGTAATCTATTACACGTTTCGATCAAAATTCCACGTGTGCGCTGTCAACCAGGGAAACATCAAAGCTTGGATATTCTCAGATAGCTGACCCCTTAACTAAACTAATAATACCAAAAGGTGCACCCTTTTGCAGATAACAATTCTTATTCAAAACTGAACCTCCTTTGCTGGTAGGAATTTTGAGACCGCGTTTAGCATTTCAAGGGCCTATGTAATCAAAGATTCCACTTTGTTTGCAGTGCCATTTTACCCCCACATACTTGACCACCTAACTAAACTAATAATACCAAAAGTTTCACACCCCTTTGCAAGTAACAATTTTTCTTATTCAAACCTGAACCTCCTTTGCTGGTAGGAATTTTGAGACCGCGTTTAGCATTTCAAGGGCCTATGTAATCAAAGATTCCACTTTGTTTACGGTGCCATTTACCCCCACATACTTGACCACCTAACTAAACTAATAATACCAAAAGTTTCACACCCCTTTGCAAGTAACAATTTTTCTTATTCAAACCTGAACCTCCTTTGCTGGTAGGAATTTTGAGACCGCGTTTAGCATTTCAAGGGCCTATGTAATCAAAGATTCCACTTTGTTTGCAGTGCCATTTTACCCCCACATACTTGACCACCTAACTAAACTAATAATACCAAAAGTTTCACACCCCTTTGCAAGTAACAATTTTTCTTATTCAAACCTGAACCTCCTTTGCTGGTAGGAATTTTGAGACCGCGTTTAGCATTTCAAGGGCCTATGTAATCAAAGATTCCACTTTGTTTACGGTGCCATTTTACCCCCACATACTTGACCACCTAACTAAACTAATAATACCAAAAATTTCGCACCCTTTTCCAAGTAAAAATGTTCTTATTCAAAACTGAGCCTCCTTTGCTGGTAGGAAGTTTGGGACCGCGTTTATCATTTAAAAAGCATATGTAATCAAAGATTCCACGGTGTTTACAGTGCCATTTTACCCCCATATAATTGACTGCTTAACTAAACTAATAATACCAAAAACTTCACACCCTTTTGCAGGTAGAGATTTTCTTTATCAAAAGTGACCTTATTTTGCTGGTAGAAATTTTTGAGAGCACGTTTGCATTCCAAGGGCCTTGTGTCATCAAGAATTCCACCGTGTTTACAGTACCAATTTTAAGTTTTAATCAAAATACGACCTTATCTTAAAACCACTTCAAATACAGGCAGGTCCCCCAACCTGCATTTGATCTGAATCCAAGCAAAAATTGGTTGTAAAACCTTTTGTGGCATGGTTATTATTTGAAAGAAAGTTTGGCACTAAATACATTTCCATTTTAAACTTTTCTGCTACGTTTTTCTTTTATAATTTGTTGGTATCCCTTCTTAGGCCACGATTTTCCTCTTGAGGAGTTGATGCATTTCACCAAACTTATAGTCCAAGATGTTTATTGTCCATATCTGAAAGTTTTTACTCCGATATCATAATTATCACATTATTTTCTAAAAATAAACACACCCTGGACATGTTTTGATGTTTAACTACCAACGGAAGACGGAAGGTCTGCTTGTAGCACGTTTTAGGCCATCTTTTGCATCTGGTGATTTTGAAGGTTTCAGTATCTTTATAAACTGGTTCATAGTTTGCACTGCAATGGTCTTCTCTGTTTTCAATGAGATTGGCCTATGATGTAATTCAATGGTGCAATTTTGTTCGTTAATGACCCATTGCTAACCGTGATCCTTTGCACGCTGAATGAAAAGCAAGACAAACAGAATCTAGGCCAGATGGAACTTTCATATCATACCAAAGTCAACTTTGGGATCGTAAAGAATCATGGTTAGCTATGGGGCTTTAATAATAATGACCATGATCTTGAAATACGTATTGTGGGAAATGTAATATAGTGTAGGAAGCTATGTTTGGAAATCAGAAGTAATTAGGAAGGGACTTCGCTGATGATACACTTCCCTTTTTCATTTTTCATTAATTTCACTTCATTTATTCAAATCTACTTTCTCTGCATTTTATCTATTCATTACAACCTTGCAATTAATTTCTTTTTCATATGCTGTACAAACAAAATTTCCCTGAAGTTTATTTTATGAGCCGATTGTATTCTAATTGAGTTATTTGAAAGAAATCCTTTTAGAAAGCATTCATCTTTGTACCAGTTTTTTGTTACGCTTTTGAAGCGTTACACTGGTTCCTGTATACAGGAAAACCTTGCCACCAGTTACCTAAATTAGAGTCTTGAAATTAAATTTATTTCACTATCTTATTATTGATAGCCCGCCTTTGTTGTTTACTGACCTTCGAAATGCCTTGTCTCCTAAGGTCGTCCTGAGTTCATTGTAGTCATGCGAGAATTAGTTTCAGGATGCCAGTTAAAGATCGGACCGCGCGTCGTTGCGGGCTATTTTTCAGAGCACGCACATTTTCTTTCACGCAAAGAATATAAAGCAAATTGAAAATTGACTAAGAATTCGTCAGTTCTTAAGTTAAGTTGTCCTGAGTTCATTGTGAAAATTAGTTTTAAGATGCTGGTTAAAGATCACATCGCGCGGTGTTGCGGGCTAATTTTCAACGGACGCAATTCGCCGTCACATTAAAAAAAATGATATATATTTAGTTTGGTTTTATATATCCTTAATGTTAAATCAAAACATAATGTAATTTTTCGTACAACGATCGTAAGAATCCACAACGGAGTTACTTCAAATAGTGACCGCTCTGCCGAACTGTTGTTAAGACCTGTTGGGCCTAAATATTTACCCTTAGCAAAGGATGGCGTCTTTCTGCAGACTTGATGTTTAAGTAACTTTCAAACGTTCAATATTGAGAGTGTCATTGATGCACAAACGCTTAAGATAAACTTAACGTTTAGATA
>REGM01000054.1:502984-527525 GCA_004194415.1 Aurelia aurita | reverse complement strand
AAACTAAATACCTTTCTGGTGACGCTCCTTGTTGTTGATTAACAGAAAATTGGAGAAAACTGAAATAACGATTCTCAAATCGTTCTATCACCCTCCAATCACCGGGAAACCCTGCTAGTAATGTCTGTAAACCTTTTTTCCCTGCCCACCATTCATCACTAATTTATGGCAAGAGATCGTAAATTTTCTAAACTGGTGTGAACTAAATCAAACACAATTTCATCCAATATCTCGCAAGCCCTTACTTCGGTTAGCCCTACTTATGTCTGTAGGACTGCTTTCTCTCTTCTCACAATTCATCACCATCGCTGACAAACTGAAAAAGATCGTCAACTTGTTTGTGAATTGGATAAATATTGTAATACGAAAAAGCAATGATAACGGCTTTAGATTGCTTTTGAGTTTTCAGCATCTGAGTCGAATTCAAATATTTTCGTTTCTTGTTTACATTTACGATCTTCTGAAGTTTTTCACCAAATAAAGCTAAGAAGGTACTTCACCTAATTGTCACCAACTATTTTAAGTAATTAGCATATTCAAGTTTAACCAAGTAAACTAAACTAAATCCTACAGGATTCTATTTCTTGGCTGGAAAAGATTAATAAGAAAGAAGTAGTTATTTTTTAGTTTTAACTCAAACACTGACTTGGGGATCATTTGATTAAACAATCCAATTTTTAATTAAGCCAGTCAGTGACGGTTTAGAATTTGCGTGAATTAGAAATATGGAAACAGTTATTTGGAAAAATTTAACCTAAATTGTCAACAGCCCTATCCACCGGCTCGTGTAAGTTTCTTTCGTAATCAAAGAATCTTTCCTTTCTTTATTATTTTCATCTCACAGAATCTAGCACTTAACAAACTCATAAAGAAAACAGTTGCTTGTTAAATTAAATTAATTTCAGGTCCCCTTTCCCAAAATAACCATGGTCATTCTTGGAGTTATCTTTCCAAATTAAAACGCAGCGAAAAAGTTCAATAACACTGGTGCCCAAAGCACGAACGGCCCGCCGTAAATTAAAGGCGGAAAAATTTCAATTTGCATTTACTGGTGCAAAACTTTTATTCTAGATTTTATCAAACATCGAGGTTTTTTTACTTGGTGAATATTCATACAAAATAGTTATTTATTTTATCTAAAAATCGAATGATCAAAGCAAGTATAATAAAACGCCAACGAATTTCCACTGGTGGCCAGAAGCGCGATCGATCGGTCGGCTGTCAATCAGGCTATTCTCTATTCCCATTTGCTGATGAACAATGAGCGAGGCGTGTCTGCGCGCAGTGTGTGTTTGCTTAAGAGGATAGCACACAACAAAAGACGTTCATTGTCAAGGCGCTGAGATGCGATCGTTTGCCGTGAAAGGAGGACAGAGTCACTTAAAAGTCAACCGCTCTTAACGCTCATCGCACTTTGAACCTAAGCTGACCAGAGACCAACACATCAAGAGCTAGCTACGTATATTTAACTTAGATTAACGAGCTGTTTTCAGTTAACTCTCTTTATTTGTCAACTTGTCTAAATAAATAAAAGAGTTATGGAGGGAATGCAAGTAATGCAGGAGCAAGTACAAGAATATGATGTGAAACCAAATATTTCAGGAGCTCCGATGGGACTTACAGAACTACCACCAAACTCAGCAACATCGAATAATCCTGAAGACTCGACTGGAGGAACCCCTCCACCAACTGGTAAAGGGAATGGATCATATAAACGAAGTTATCAACACGCAAAGCCCCCGTATTCGTACATCTCTCTGATCACGATGTCCATACAGAATGCACCTTCAAAGATGGTAACACTCAGTGAGATCTATCAGTTTATAATGGACTTATTCCCATATTATCGCCAAAATCAACAGCGGTGGCAAAACTCCATCCGACACAGCTTATCTTTCAACGATTGTTTCGTCAAAGTTCCTCGCTCACCAGACAAGCCGGGAAAAGGTAGCTTCTGGACACTTCATCCTGATGCTGGCAACATGTTTGAAAATGGCTGCTACCTTCGTAGACAGAAACGATTCAAAGCTGAACGCAAGGCCAATCTCTCGCATCTACCAAGACCTGATAATTTCGCGATGAACGGGATGCCCAAGATGGACATGGGAGCCCCACGATCACTATCAACCCCAGGGTTCTTACCCAGCCCATATGGACCTTATCGACCAGGCATGCACTCTTTCAATCATCCGTTTGCAATCAAAAACATCATCGCCCCTGAACACGAAGCTGACTTCAGATCCTACGACCCTGGCATGCATTTCTCATATCACCCTTCGACGTTCACTCCCCCTTCAATGGGGTCTTACCCCAAGAGCATGGACACTGGCATCGCTTCTTCGTCCGACCCTTCGTATAGTATGGGTATGCCGCCAATGGGAGGTATGAACCAATATTACCAAAGTTGTATGCTGCCCCAATCGAATGGGTTAGCATCGATATAGAATTGTCTGCTTGCGTTTTAGTGTTCAAGCATGGTTCAAGCGACGTTTGCTTAGCAAATGCAAAGTATCTCAATCATGGTATAAAATTTTCAAATATTAACTTTTTAAATAAACACGTTGATTTATGTCATCATTATGTCATCTTGTTGTATATACACCATATGTATATATGCACATACACATTGAAGGGAACCTTATTATAGCTACTATTTAAACGGTCTTTGTAGCGTCTTATGCTATCGCCTCTAGTTGTCGGTGCTTGGTTCAGCTAGACTTAAAATCAGACTAGATTCCTTCGAGCTATTGTTTCACACAGTTCGTACTGTTCAGCACATAGGTACACGTTGAAGAGAACCTTATCAAAGCTAGTAGCATCTTATGATCTTTGGTAGTATGTATCTACTACTCTAAATATCACTGCCTAGTCCAGCTTTCATTAAAATCAGTCGTTAAAACTTAGGCTCCCTTCCAACAAATATTTATCAGTGTTCCTTGTTTTGACATGTGTCTTTGATGCCTGTCAAATTTGGCCTTATAAAACTTACGCTTTCCTGCAAGTAGGTGTAAATGATTGTAACCTTTCACCAATTTCTATTCAAGGAATTTTAAATCGTTGAAGGCCCTGAGAACAGTTGGGGACGTGTTTTCTATAAATAACCACGATTAATAAAGGCATCTACCGCGTTTAATTTTTGATGCTAGAGGTTTTACTAGACGGTGTTTGTTCACAAAATAAACCACACTTCGAAGAGCAACCAAAAGACATCTACTGTACCCCTTTTAAATTGATAGCAGAGATTTTATTCTCTCTTCAAACCCAAACTAAAGCCTTTGTAAATGTTTATGTTCAGTTGTAGCTTTTTATGAGACTAAACGGTTCATGTGTTGCCTAAGCAAAGCGTACATTGTTTAACATTGTTGATCTGTGAGAAGATAAGGCCTACGAATTGACTACAGTTTAGTTTCAAATCACATTACAACTGGCGTAAAGGTTTTCCTTGTACATAGCTCATAATAACCATTAGGCTAGAGTTAATGCTATTATCTAGATGCTTGTTTTGATAAGGCTGTTGAAAGCTTGAGAAAAACCGTGATTCTATAAGTCTAATGTTCCGGCGACCTTTCAAAGCGATTGTTTTTGAGATTTAGTTTAATCAAGTTACTGTAGAAAGAAGTACGCGCTCTCAAGCCAGATGTCAGAGCTCAGAAGAGCAACTCTCGCTTCTGTTCGAATGATAACTAGAGATATCCCCGTTAGCACCATGTGACTATGGTTTGCACCGACCTTATCTGTGATTTATATCGATATTTTCAATATGTGATGATTTTTAGGTTTTATATAATTAAAGAAATGAAATAAAAGTTTAGTTTGAAATGATTCTGTAAAAATTTGAAGATAAATTATTGTTGATTCTTACGAATGATTTAGAAATATATATTGATTCTCAAAATGATTATTTTTATTAGAGTTTTAGATTATAATCAATGGTTTATTCGTTTTTGCTGGAATTAAATACGGATAACAAAGCAATTTTGATTTTTTAGGTGTTTAACTACATAGTTATATGCTGTAGATTATAAGGTTTATAGATCTTGTGAATTTGTCTAATCCTAAGTTGCCCCATGATTTTAAAAACTTCATATTTTCCAAGGTATCATGTCTTGTTTGAATGTTAAGAAGTTGAGAAACTTTGAGCGGACCCATACTTTTACCAGGCTCAATATTTCACAAAGTTTTTGGCGTTTTGTTATCATTGATCATCAGTTTACCAAGCTGTATTTCATGAGGCAATTTACGATCCTTGAAAGTTTATAAATCTTAAATTTGCTTCCTAATTTTACTAGGCTGAATAATTCACAACGTTTCTTGTCTTATTAGCTTGCCAACAAGTTAAGCAAACGTCAAGATCCCTATAATATATTAACAGGCCCCAAATTTCACGAGATTTCTTCTGTTATATGATCGTTAAAAAGTTGAGCAAACTTTCAGATCACACAAGTCTTATTATCGACCTTAGATTGACTAAGACTTGGACATTTGTAGATAATTGCTTGTCCTAACACTACTGAACCCAAAGCCAAGTTTGTTTTGTTAAGACGATCGTTCAACAACATTGTGGTTGATGGAAAACAAGATTAAACTAATAGTTTGTTTGAAGTGGGCTTGAGTGCCCTTCGCCGAATTTATTGATTTCACCATGATGGGACCTGGTTACGAAAACGCTTTCAAAATTTCTTAATGTCGTTTCTTGTGCTTTGAATTTTCTAAATCTAGGCTGATTAATCTCGTTAATCTTTAGCGTTTTCCATTTTTACAACCAGCGATTTGTAAGACCTTTCGGAATGATCGAACTAGCCGGGCTTTTACTACTCTTAAGATACTTTTCTCTTATAAGCATTGGCCGACATTGATACGTCTGTGTTATAAATCAGGGCGAAAACTATAGGGCTGATTGACAGACAATGTAGAGTATTTCATTTTGACTTCATCTTCACCCCTTATGATTTCAACCGCCCAGTCATCCCAGTTAAGCTTGCAGCAAAATTACTCAGTTCTCACCTATTCTCAAGAATATTATGAAACGTAAATGCAACCAGTTTTGATAATTCCTTATAGCTTTTTTCAGTGAGCTTTCGAGGCAGGCATTTAGCATCTACACTCCTTCAACTGGCTATGGTGCATTGATAAAGTTAGCTCACACATCCACAACATTATTTAGAGAAAAGCTAATCTACGCTTCTCCTTCTCCCATTCCCTCCTTTTACAGAATAACTTATCCAAACTTTCTTTCAATTGCTGAAATACATAAATTGTATTTTATCATGAAAACATTCAGGAACTTTAGGAACTTACATAGGCCATGTTTATAGCCAATTGTACCCTATTTCTAAATTACCCATACACACACAGAGTCCTCGAAATAATTGGTTTAAGCTTTAGAGACAAATTCACAAGATCGAGTTAGTATTTTATTAAGTTTAGTATCTTTTGTTCAGCTTATCTTGCGCTTCTTTTTTACTGCTGTGTAGACTACGATAGAAATATTATGTATGTATCAGACATACACAGTTATTAGTTAAACACGGACTTTAGCCTTGAACTTTGAGTCTAGTAGTGTAGTACAAGTAAACGAACTCCTGTAGTGATAGATATAGACTCGTGTAAACATAAAAGGGAAATATTATAAAGATGTTCGATATTACCGTTTCTAGTAAATTATTGTAGATTTTGGTTGCAAATGATAAATACAGAAAGTTCAAATGCTGCTATCTCCTTCTTGTTGAATATCCCTTTGTTGGACGTACAAGAAAGGTGCAAGTCCTATCCTTTCAATACGAATTGTGCAAGTCCACCCTTTGCTGGGTTTCCCGTGTGGGTATCCCTTCGGAATATCCCTATTTTGGTGTCCCTGATTTGGTGTCCCTATGGATTGTTCAGTTTTTGGTTCCTTGACTTTGTTGTTTATTTTGGTTGTGAATTTAAGAGGACGTTCTCAGAACACATTCTTCTGATCAAGGGGTGATAATCAAACGTTTGTATTTGATTTCTGAATCTAGTGACAAAATTCTTAAAGACAAGTTCCGTGAGTTACCAAAAGGTTCCTCCTGCTTTGGCCCCTGTTATGCACTGTTTCGTTAGTGGAGTCCCTGTGTCACTGACTAACTTTGTTGTTTTATTTTGGCGGCAAATTTATTCGTCCGCGTCGGCGCTACTTCATTGATTGATTTTTAATTTGTGAGAGGACGCTCTCTCTCAAAACATATTTTTTGTGATCAAGGGGTGGATTTGTAATCAAAAGAGTGATTGACATGTTTGTAAACAGAACTTTAGAGGAGAAAAGAGAGCGATTTCCGCCATTAGTTTGATCGCCAGCGGTTCCTTAGCGCTTGTCAAGCAGAGGAAAGGAGTAAAGCTACGTTATGCTTCGATTTCAAGAGCTTATGATGTGTGGGCGTTAACAGAACATGTTTCACGTAATCTAAATTTTTTGGAAATGTGCAACTGAAAAGTGACGCGTCGAGGAGGGGGTGGCGTCGAATTACAACTGTTGCATTTGTTTACTAAAAACAAGGGGCATGAGTAGAAGAGGGTGGCCCAAATGTTTACTGACTCATTGTTAAAGTCTGTCATCTATTTTGCGTGTTCGGAAAAGATGCATCGCAATGGTTCCAAAGTTTTTCCGCTTTGTTTAATTGTGAACTGTTAATATTCTTGCATTTTTTTATAGTATCCACGTATTTTTTATAAGAACTTTTTTAATTTATAAGAAACCAGGCTTGACTATCTGGGCATATTTTTTCCTTTTGAGGCTATTTTGGAATACATTTTGTCCAAAATCAAGCAAATTGTTGTGTTATATTTGGCAAACTACCAATGTTTGACAACGAACTCGGATAACATAAAAATTGATCGTGACCGTCGACATGTAAGTTTGTGTAAAATGGAAGCGATAGGCCTAAGGCCTATTTTTGATACAAGGAACAGCTCCTAATTTAGTGTTGTTGTTGCTGTCAACAGTCCTGCGTGAGCTGCTATCTGAGCTAGGACAGTTTTAGAGAGCACTTGAAAAGCTAAGTGCCCTCAACTGTGCATCAAATAACCCTGTTTGTGAGCAAAGAAATCATCAACTTTCTAAATAAAACTGAGAGTACCAGTCGATTTTCTCGGAAAGTTTACAAAGGAGGCTGCATCGAGAACGTGTGGGTGTGCAAATTGTGTAGAGCCATCTGCTTTTAAATCCAAGGTTTCACACCGAGATCTCCTTCATTCGTTCGACATTTATCTCCTTTTCCGATCCTCAGTTTATTCATAACACGAATTTAGGGCTCTTGCTTGAAAAGCACATGGCTTCATGAGTTCATTTTACGATCTACAAGCGATATTCTACAACGACCAAACCCTTTTTTCTGATTTTTAGCTTATGTGCTTCTAAAAATCTTTCAAGGGGGCGAACCAAAATGCGCCTACTGATCCAAATCTCTGAAACAAGGACACTCCCATCCTCCCAAACCGGACCTGTGCACGAAATTAGATTTTGTGGCTCTCTTCTTACGTTAATGGATCTTACATTAATGTCCACTCTTTCGGACCTCCTTTTACGATCTTCTTGATTTCCTACCATGTGTAAAGGTCCTCCTTCCCAACTTTAATTCGAAAACAAAGGGATTTCGGAGCTCGGGTTTTAGAAGCGCATGCACCCTTAATGGCCCCCTTTTGATCTAACTGGTTCTTTACTACGTGTAGCTCCACTTTCCTCAACCTTAATTCGTAAAAGAGATATTATTGTTGATCTCTGTTTTTAGAAGCCCGTGGACAGTGCAGGGGATTTAGAACCGAGTGCACCCCTTGGTTCCCCTTAAGCTCCTGCTAGACTTGTTCTTCTTTTTCTACAACCTTAATACGTAACGCTAAGATTCTAGATCTCTGGTTTTAGAAGCGCGTGGACTGCTACAGGTGGTAGATTCCTGTTTCCAAGCGTTGAGGGTCAAATTTAAAAGTGAGTGCACCCCTTGGTTCCCGTTAAGCAGTACCTGGTTTCCTGCTGCATGTTCATCTTTTTCCGCAACCTTAATACGTAACGCTGAGATTGTAGATCTCTGGTTTTAGAAGCGCGTGGACCAGCGCAGGTGGTAGATTCCTATTACCAAGTGTTGAGCTGAAATCTTAAAGATTTATTGATACAACGTTTCACACAGTGTTGATCGTTGACAAGTCTTGAAGATTTGTCAAGTCGCTGTAGGTTATCTGTGGTTTAGGCCTCGTTATTGAGCTTTGTAAATAGAACCTCCACCAGACTGGCCATATGTGTTCACCTGTTGATATGGATGTGTTCGATTTTTAGCTGAGGCTGCCATTGCTACCCAGGTTTCGGATGCTATCTGGGTCGCCGGACGGGGCGCATTTTTAGGGGGGGACTGGGAAAATAATGAAGGGCAAAACAACAGGAATAGAATGAAGTTAGGCCATTTTCGAGAGAGGAGGGAAAGGAAGCGGGCGACTTCCCCATACATCCCTTTCTCCTGCGTTCCTGCATGCCATTAGCCTGCTGTAGGGCCATAGAAAAACAACGTCAGGTTGGAGGGCGGGCATTATTTCTTTAAAAATTCGGATCTCGGAATTCTATTAATTATTTTGGCGTTGCAGAATTTTTTCAGATTTTTTTTAGGGAGGGCTGAAGCCTCCCGCTTCCATCCTGCGCTTCTGACAGCCCTGTTTTTTATAACGTGTTGTAAATAAAGGCATTTACATTTGTTTATTTACCAATATACTGAATGCCTTTTAAAAAGAAACTCTTGGTCCCAAGGAATCTTTTATTTTAAATTCGTATTCTACGATTTTTGATAGAAATAGCAAGGTGACTTAAGAATGTAATGGACTTTATGTTATAAAATCTAACGACATTTATTACTTTATGATTCACACAACGAGGTGTTCTTTAGGATATTGTTTTTACACGACATTCATAACTTACAACTGAATCGATTTTTAAGCCAAAGGCCAAAGGCCTCACATTTTGAAATAATATCTGCTTTCATTTTAGAATGAAAATGATTAAATGTGTGAAATCCAATCCCAGATATTTTTACCCTTATATTTTCTGCGTAAGTACATGGATGAAGATCTAGATCGAGTTACAATTTCGACACCAAAATCAAACCTACGCGAATCAAAAATCTAAACGTTTTGACAACTGTGTCCAAAACACTCAGGCCAATCTTCTGTCTCTCACGCCTAAAAAATAGGGTGCTTGTGGCGAAATAGCGTTGTTGTCCAATGTCCATTCTGGCTCACAGAGGACGTTTTACCAACACGTTGCATTTCTAAGGAGAGAAATTATACATCGAGTTGGCCCCAGCTTTTAACTGTGCAAGAGACATCTTGGAGTATCAGAGTGGGGGGGGGGGGGGGGGGGGGGGATGATGTCCNAGAATCAATCGCTCGTTTTAAAACAGGTTTTAGAGAGTATCTTTTGAACCTACAGGACCCAAACACGACCCCTTGGTAGAGCAGCAATTCTTAAAATTATTTTGTTTTCTTTTCTAAAAATACATTGTTATTAGTGTTAATTTTCCTAGCTGAAAGGTACTCGTGTATATAAATATTGATAAAATGAAAATGATTTCCTTTCATGGGGATTATCCGTGTATTCTGCTCCCTATTCCTAAATTTTCCTTTGAAACACTAAACGACCCACATTTTGTACCCCTGATCTTTTTAATAGCTTCTGTAAAATGCGCTGCAGTATTCACGTTGCTGCACCCCTAGGCAAATAGAAAAGAAAGAGACTCTGCATTTGGTTACTTTGCGTACACATTGATGATAAAGAATTGCTAATGAGTATTTTTATTACTGTTTGACGATAGAACCTTTCATCTCTGATTACTAGAGCCATTCTATGACCCCCCCTGTGCATATGGGCAGAGCAGAGGTGGGCAGCAGGCAGGATAGTTAGAAACCTGCGCAAATAACACGTGTGTGGCGTGAAAAACGTGCAAAGTCAAGTCGTTGATGGACATGAGATGAAATCTGCCACTCGGCTTCGGTTTCTACATTATCAGTAAACAATCACTTGTTTGTGGTTGATAGCCGACACTGGAAATCCGACATCAACTATGCAGATTGCTTAGACCGAAGAAATTCTCATCCCTATTTTCGTCCAGACTGTTAGCGTGTTTTTAAAAATAGAAATAGGATGCGGGTTCTTTGTGGCTCGCAATTTCTCGCAATGAAGGCATCTCATAACGGGAAATAACCAACTTATTACAATTGGAATGCTAATTTTGTCGTAAACAAAAATAATCTAGGCGAGGCCGCCCGCTTCTTTGTAAATAACGTAACATGGCACCAAGATTTCGGGTCCTTCTCTTTTTGTTGTCCCTGATGGGCCCTGATATGATGTTACTTTACTTGGCATTATGGGTTTTGTTGCCCTGACTTCGAACAATTCCCGCCTTCCCTATCTCCTCGTGCCTTCTGTGCTTCAAGTTAGACGACCCTATGAAAAATAATATATGTGCTAAAATGGTAAAAATAATGACTAGACCTCCTCCCCCTGATGGAAAAATTCATCAATGGACCCTACTAAGTTTCGTTATTTTGGTTTCAGGTAAATTTCTGTTAACACTGGTCATTCCCAAACTTGGAAGAGCAATCATTGGGTAGAGTGTCTTGATGAAATAACTCAAATGAATCGCTCAAATGTTGCTGTTGCTGATTATGGTGATTGATTCTCTGGTTAGTCTCCAAGATCGTTTTGGTAAGTGCTTTTCACGATATGAAATACTGCCGACCGTTTTATAAATTAAAGGACCCCTGTTGTGAATCACGTAGCCCTGAATTTCTCATTTTGAACACGTTTCCTAATTTTGAACTGAAGTCTTTGGGTTCCAGGATTTTCTATTGCTGTCCCCGCCCTCCCCCCTCCATTTCAGTAAGATTTGGCATATATCAAACATTTTCGGTGCTCCTTCTTCGCATTTTACTTCCCACTAAACCAATTTTGGTCAAACCACGAAAATTACAAAATATTCAATCGTGGAGAACGAATGCACTCGCTCCAATTTAATAATGAATTGATGCATTTTGGTGTCGTTATTGCCTAGCCATTTTTTCTCCCGCTCAATTTTGGTGAAACTATAAAGTTTATTTGAGCGTAGAATCTCTTATTTCCAGCAGGGTAATAGAGGTCTTGCTGGAGTTTTAAAGTGAATTTTTTCATTTTAGTATGCCCTTGTTCCGTCATCATTTAATAAGATTTAGCATAGATCAACCATTTTAGGCGTTTCTTTCTTTTTCTTCCCACTCAATTTCGATGAAATTGCGAAACTTAATTGAGCTGCAGATTAAACACTATATGAAAGCGTGATGGACAGTTTGTTTGAACATCGACATATTTTGAAGGAAAAGTATCCTGTATATAGCAACAGTCTTTCTCATAGCAGATGTTAATTGTTATTCAATTCACATGCAATTCAATCAAAATGCTACATAGCGATGGGAAGAGTTAATATTTGGGGTAAATATTAGTAGAAAGACCTGGTCATTCCATTTATACAATTACAGTTCTATGACAAAATTAAGTGCTTTTAAATAACATCTACTATCAATCATGACAATAAAATCATGAATAAAAGCTTGAAATGTAGGCTTTTAGGTTTGTGGGAAATTTCTCAGGTTGGGACGGGACAGCATTGATCCTTGCACGTACTTTTGCAACAGGGTTACCTCTGTAGACTGCGCATGCCCAGCCCTGCTTACGTCTACGCTCATTCTACTTCAACGAAATTTGCATGCTCCATAGTTGCTTTATTGTTGAAGTTTCATGATGCCAAAAAGCAAGCTAAGACGAGAAGATAAGGCCGGACTATATCGATGCCGGATGGCATTGCATTTTCGGAGTTTTGCCAAAATGCCTTTTATGCGACTCACGTTTGTGTTTATGCGACTCTAAGGAACTGAAACTGTAGGCAAAATATTCTCTCCATTAAACATTCTGCGAAAGATGAATGACGCTGTTACCTTGGGTATGGCGTTGTAAAAGTGCTGCCTAAGGCTAGCTCAGGCTAGCTTACTTGCAAACATGCACAGCAGCAAAGTTTGGTGAGTGATAGAGATGAAGAAGGTGTGAATCTCTGTGAAATAACAGAGCAAACGTTTAGATTGACCGCTTCAACAAAAAGCCAAATGCTTCCCACAAAAGGTTTCTAAAAGCCCAGACCCTTATGGCCCTTCTGCCATCCGTGCACTGATCAGTAATAGCAAGCCAAGAGAGAAGGCGCAGGCTTATTCAGTTGTCAAAGAGCGAGTAAGCAAAAGAGATATTTATCGTTTTGAAATCTCTATGTAAACATGACCTTTTAGGTAAACTTTGGGATCAAGATATCGTTTGACATGGATTCTCATTTTAGCAAATATACACCTTTCGTTTACTTGTGTGTGGTCAGTTAAAGCAACAACAACAGCAGTACTAGTTTCATATCACGATTCAAAATCCAGAAAACTGCTTAGCTAAGTTGATTTGTTGACATGGTAATGAAAGGGTATCGGAGGAGACTTTCTTTAAAACGAGGTTAAAGAAACATGGTAAAAAGGTCCGAAAATTTAATGTGAATGTTGAGAATATATGATTGAAGACAAAAAGGTTATAAGCAGTGCATTCCTATAGCAATCTAAACTATTGTGGTTTATAATAAAGTTTACTTTTTTTGTAATTAGAATGAAACCCACTCTTGTTGTTGCACCTAAAGTCTTTGAAGTTGCTTAACTTAAACTTAACTGCATTGTATCCGCGGGCCTAGGCCAGCAATCACTTCAACAATGAAATGGCGAATTGTTGCCACGGCTTCTTGCACAACATATTTAACTAGCCTTGTGCTCGGCATCTTAATTTTGCTCTTATCTTCTTTCATTTCTAGGTTCACGTTGGATTTTAGCTAAGTTCAAGAAGTCTGAATTTGTTGTAAGTAGATTTTCCTTTGCTAGATACGCCAACAATTATTAACGTTAACGTTTTGCCAATGACTAATCTGTGATCCTAAGGAAAACTGTTAACTTGGTCACTACTTGTAGCATCTTGATCTGTTCAGGTTTTGTCAAACTATGGCTTAAAAGCTTTTTTGATGACATTGTAGATTGTCCTAAAAACTCTTGCATCGTTTATCTAAAAATAGCAAGAAGCCCAAACTTTTAACTTGAAGGCTCTGTAGCTACCTCTAATGCGATGTCTGATTGGACTATGAAGGAGGATACATGACGATGCCTGCATAGACTGCGTTTTTGGTCTTCTCCGTAGTTTCAACTTCAAATGATAACAACAAGCAGAACCATTCACTACCTTCTCTCGGGATAAGTGATTCAGTATGAAAATTCTAAAGCTGAAAGCTGATGAAATTTTCATACATTTGTTGTCCATTTTAAAGCATTTTAGAAATAGTTTCAAAACAAAAAAGTTTTGTATCGTTAGACGGTATCACCAATTTAAGTTAAATAGATTTTCACATCTAAATCTGTCTTTCTGCTATAAGGCAATATATCATTGATTGGAATTGGTCAATAATTCATTGCAGCCCATCTCGGTAAACATCGAAACTCTATCGAAGTACCCTGTGCAAGTTAAAATATCTATTATGACGTCATATGCGTAGCCAATCGGTATATTTGCGTTAAGAATTTAAGTTTTAACGGGTGACAATTCTGCAGCTGTATAAATGTGTTTGGTTTGAAACCTGCCAACTTCCTTTTTTGCGTTCTATCTTTTTGATTCGATAAAAATTCACTCCAGTTTTTTCTGCTTGTATAAAAAATTCTTTGTTGGAAACCTGCCAACTTCCTTTTTTGCGTCCTATCTTTTTGATTCGATAAAAATTCACTCCAATTTTTTCTGCTTGTGTATTAAATTCTTTGTTGGAGACAGGAGACAATTAGAAATTTTGAATACAAATTTATTACAGTTGCAAGTACTGTTTGTCCGCTTGTATAAAAATTCTTGGAAATGATTGTATCTTTTTACAAAAAGATTATTGAGTTTCCAAGTTATGTTTGTTCGCTGGTATAGAAATTCTTAGGGATTATTGTATCTTTTACAAAACATTATTGAGTTTCCATGTAATGTTTGCTTCACAGCTATTCCCACAATGGACATGTCACCTGTCACAACGTTAAGGACGCCGGTCGGCGATATTTCAGGGTGGGCGTCGGCGATATTTGATGGTTGCGTTTCATGCTTGGAATATTAAGAGAGAGAGAGAGAGAGAGAGATAAAAATAGCCACAGCTCTTCGAATAGAAACCTCGTGCTTTTATTTTAAGATGTAGCCATCAAGAGGTTTTGTACACTGTTTTCCCATTTTTTAAAAATCTAACCTTAACCTAAAGCATGATTTTTAGTAAATCGTATGCCCGAAGAGCCGTCAATGTCCTTTCGACTAAACCCGAGCAGTCCACCCAACTGGTACCTCCATCCTAAGTACTTCACGTTTTGCTTCGAGGAGAGAAGCGTACAAAACGTATAGGAAAGGATTATTTATATAAAATTATATTTAAAAGAATTAGATATAAAAAATATGAAAAATAGGAAGAGTGGTGGTACCGTCCACGCGGCAGCCTAGGACGCGAACCCACAAACTTCTGTGCAGAAGGCGGGCGCGCTTACCACGCGCTTACCACGCGCTGACGCGCTTACCACTAGGCCTCTAGCACATCGAAAGCTAAGCATAAGTTCAGCAAAATTGAATGCTGTTGATCAATGAGCTAAGATGGGATTGCAGGCTGCATATTGATGGTCTGTTGCCAATTATCAATCGGTTGCAGAGGCTGTTCTTTATTTAACCTTTTTAATGCTCCAACGGCTCGAACGGCCCCCTGATGCTGAAGCCGAGAAGGCCACCCCTATTTGCATCTCTCCCCATAAACTTTAATCTTTTCTCCAAAGAGAAAGGTGCTATCCTTTATAATCACATATCTTTCTTTCTGTTCCACTTAATAATTAGAAATGTTTTTGAAGATGAACACAAATTGTAAGTAGGTTTATAGCACTTTTTTAAGCGTGGTTCTCTGAAAAAGTGATGCATTTATACTGACTGAGCAGATGAGCAGATGAGCTACCTGGAAAATTGAAATGATATTGAGGCTTTCTAGGATGGGCGCAATGGTGCTTCCTATGGTGGCAGCCATGAAGTTTAAACCAACGACTTTCTTCGCTTAAGACAAGAATGTCAACCACTAGGCCCATTACAGATCTTAATGTCGTAGTTTACAATTGCTGCTTTCCTGTATATCTCTATGCTCTTGAAGAATTCAAAAATATAGTAAACTAGTTTCAAACGTTTCGATCTGTGATCTTTATCAATGAACTGACTATGCTCTTGATATAGTAAAGCAATTGCTACTTGCTAGTTTTAGCAAGATGAAGTAAGGAGATTTGGTTCTTCTTATTTTATCTTGATTTTAGTAGCTAACTAGCCTTACGAGAATACCTTTTTAGAGACGATTGTAAGAGCGGTTCATTGATAAAGATCACAGATCGAAACGTTTGGAAAACTATATTTTTGAAATTCTGTTTTATATCTTATATAGTTAGTGCAAAGAGCTCATGAGTAATCTTTTAGAGACGAAATACACCCCTATTGCTTTTCCATTTCTAGAACTTTTTTTAACAAGTGCCATGGTTCTCTTTTTACATCCGCTGTATTTTATAAGGAGTAAACCATCTTTAAATAATAACTGTTGAAACTGTGATATTGTCAGTGTAAGACTTGAATTCACGAGACAGAAAAAGTTCCTATCATTGATTTAGTAACCACATTGCCCTCCTTTTGTCCGAATGTTTCCAATAATCTGATTTGCAAACTGCAAAAGGCAATCATTATATTACCATTTTCTCGGTTGCTTAAGATTCTCATATATTTGATTCTAGTTTAAAGGGCCGCACATTAAATTATGGACAAAGGGTTTTTTTTAGGAGATATAGCAGAGATACTCTCCGGGTACGACACCCGTTCTTAGCACATGTAGTTATCACTGTGTCTCACAAATCACTAGAGTTCCACGAAGATACAAAAAGATCAATGAATCAATAAATTACTTATTTGTAATTAGAGACAATTATTCACTTTGTTTGACAAAAGATTTGCCAGCCACCTGGATAGTGTTGCCTGCAATTTGAAGGTTCACTTCGCCTGATGATGCTGTCAACATTTTTGACTTTGTTATCCGTAGGTGCTACCTCGTGGAGATGAAAGAGGGAGAGAGAGAGAAAGATGGGGTTGCTCAGACGAGCAACGGTAGGTTCTATTCAAGTTCAATTTCTTTTATCGTTATAAGCCAATTTTATTTTGCTGTTATTGTTAAATGTAAATTGATAAAAAACGTGTTAACAATTTATCCTTGGTTTCGTATTTTTCTCATGGAAAGCAATGGCTTTTTGTGAACAGTATTACACCCATTTGCCCACTCCCCTTTTCTGTTCTCTACCTTCTTAGTCATGATCTTAATTAGATTAATTAATAGTTAGATTTAGGATAAGTTACTGAATCTGTAACAATGTCCTCGACAGCTGCTTGAAGTTGATCTCGGCGAAACTTCCTCAATTTTAACAGAGCATGGAAGTAGTTTGGGTGTGGTCCAATAATATTTGAATTTCTGGAAAATTACCTCATTCAATGATTCAATGAATTATTTTCTACCGTAATGTTTTCCTTATTCTGTTAGAATATTCAGCGATAATTGGTTCTTTTCCCAATGAGTTGAGCGCACCATACCGGATGTGCCAAAAAGTTCTTTCCCTCAACCGAAAATAATCTACACTGCCTATTTTCAAACTTATTTGGTTCTCTTGCCTTCAGAAGGTTGAATTAAACATAGGGAAGTAAGACAGACAGCAAATCAATTTCGAAAATAGGTCCAAAAGTTTATGCTCTTTTGGCTTTCGAATAGGCACAGAAGTTTTGGCACATTGGTTAGTTCAAGCGTAGCTGATGGTGCCGCTATAAAACCATCTCTCGGTCATCGGGACTTGGATCGTCAATAAACTTGCAAGCGTGTGGGTTGCTATGACTAACCATAGGCTAAGAAAGTATATTGCAAACTACTGCTCTGGCATGTAGGTGGATGGATTGAACAGCGAAAACGCAAAAGATGACTAGACTCTGATTGAAAACAGATGGAGGAGGCTGCTATTGTTCGAATGTTATCTTTGGGGTGTTTGTGCAATGGTTTGTGCAATGGTTTATGTTTCATGATCATTGGAATCATCTTTGAAGATGCCCAAATTCCCAATGGAGTATTTCGTAATTCTCGAGCTTGAAATTTGAAAAGTTTACAAAAGTGAAGCGCGTATTTCCTCTAGCTGTCGATTGAACCCTCACTGAAGATGACTGTACAAATTCTATTGATTTCGAAACCAAAATCAAAAGTGTGACAAAATTTTTTGGGATTCTCTAGATTTTTGGGATTTCTAGGAGACTGTTTTGAATTTTAGGATGGATCATAATTGGTTCACAATATTATCTGGCTCATAATATCACTCTTATGATTTTTTCGTTTGAAAGTCAGTTCTTGAAGCTGAAGAATAATGTCTACATTAATCATAATCATCATCATAACTTACCTTGATCATAGTGACTAGATATGGTCCCTTAACCTCTCATCCTAATCTCGTTTTCAATCTGGATATTTTCATACGCATTTTGAATGTCTTGTGATACTCGAAATGGGTAGACAGTCAGCTGCCATTATAGACCATACGCATATTCGTAAACGAGAATTAACTGAATATCACTGTTGAAAACTTTGTGAAGCCAGCCAAACACTTTCCAAGTAGTAACAAAACCACATTATGCTAAACAGAGCAACGAACTTGTAAGCAAACGGCAGTGGTTCAGCTACGTGAATTTACTTGATATATTCATATCGATTTTGTAGCTTAGGCCAACCAGGCTCTTTCCAAATAGAAACTCCTCCACATGATACTGAACAGAACACAGAACAGTGAAGTAAATTCGTTTAGCGACGACAACTAACTCCATATCCATATTGGTTTCTCTTAGGCCGGCCAGACCTTTCCAAGAAGTAACCACAAATTACTCAACAGCGAACCTTGAAGAAAACCGCATGTCCTATCGCTTTCTCAAATATAAACTAAAATGTTTAAAAGTCTTGATCTTAAGGAATATCGCATGGAATAATATTTACAGGAGCATGTTTAACACTATTGAGTGGTTAAGGCTGAATCCACCAGAAAGTCAATGCCCAGTCTAGGACAATATTTGTACGTGAAAGATCTTTAGCCGCCATTGAGTACAGTCAGTGATGTAAAGCTTATTCTTTATACATTCATCATATATCTAGCCTAGAATTCAGATACTTTTTTAACCTGGTTTTCTTCTCATGGATGCATGTTTTATCTGCAGCGAAAAATTCTGTTTAATGCTTAGCTTGTTGTTCAGAGAACTTTGGATATAATGTTTTGTTAGTTGACTCTAAAAGTTTGACACTGGCAAACATGTTTAAAGAAGTTTGGTGAAATTCTGCCGACAGTTTACTCTCGTTTTCAGTTAGATTCAACTTATAGAACTTATAGTTGTTTCGAGATAATGAAGTATGCATACTCAATTAATCGGCGCTTTCTTTGTATCATCCCTTACTCAGCCACATAAAGTCAATGTACAGTCGAGATTAAACGTACAAAGGCGATTCAAAGGTTTAAATGAGTGACTGGGAATTTTTTAGGAAGTGATACAAATTATAGTTCTCCTTTTTAAGCATTTCATCATTGCAGTTTAGCTATAATTCATTAACGTTTCTTCTAGCTGCATAAATTTAGCAGCTCACTTTCTGGATTGAAAATAATATTGAAATTCTTCATTTGAACATCTGCTAATGTTTGCTTCAGTCGATATCAGATGATAACGGGGGATGGAGGTTAATAAGTTTTTGGGGGGTTGGTGGATTGGGCAGCTAAAATGAAAGGTTTTTAAAACCTTTTATATGAAAGAATGCAGCGAGGGAATAAATTTGATGCGTTTATTTTACTAGAGGGAATACTTGACTTGGGCTCCTTAGGCCGCAAATCACGGGGCTTGGAAATCTATGTTTCTCGTTGATAGATTTCATGAGCTATCTTCCAAATCATTCGATAATCAAAATTATTGGTATTTGAGGACTAAGCATTTGATTCTGTTTCCTGTAATAATTTTGGTAATGCAGATACGTATTAAGCTTCGTTGTAAATTGTGTATACTTATTACTGTAGTTTCATATTGTCGTTGTTTCATTTTCCATAACCAATGCCCTGATTTCATTTCGCTCTACTTAGGTTATAAATCTAGAGGGATGCAAAACCTCGATGATGGGAAAGACTGATGGCCTAAACTATGAGATTCACTGATACAAGGCTGCATTTGTAGGTAGAGTAGACATGTTTCTCTAATTCGCTGATGGAAAAAATGATATGATTTTATTCAAAATTCAAAACAAAAATATAACAAGTGTCTCAAAACATATCCCACCATTGATTGACTCTTGTGACAAATCAAATTGAGCCAGCCATAAATTTGGAAAATTGATTTCCAAATTTCCCAAAGTTTAACTTAGATATTGACAATTTGATATTTAATTTAGCTGGCCAAATCCCTGAGATATAAATTCCAAAAGATAAGTCGTTGAAATCTTCACAAAGCTGCAGGTACCCACCAAAGATTGCCGTAGAATAGCATTAAAGACAAATTTAGCAATGTTCTAGAATTTTTCTGAAGGCTTGCAGATCAGAATTGATCAGATCCTTTAAACGTTTGCAGTTTTTTAAACGAGAAGCCAACTTTTGGGACAGGTACAAAATGACGACTTTTGGTCAAGATAAAAAAATTCCATTAAAGGCTATTCACTGTGAATCTGTGATATTGCAATCAAGACTGGTCTTTCGTGAAATTAGTAAGAACAAATTTTCTTGGACCTAAACCGAGATGAAGAATTGTAAATTGAAAAAGAAAGTTGATTTCTTAAGTTCGTTCGTTCGTTCCAATCTTCGTTCTCAATTCTGTCCAAAGATGAACTGTCTGAATATGTTTAGTCTGCGAGATTTATATCCTTGAATTACATATTGATTTTTGTTGCAAGTTAAATAATCAACAAAATTTATGTATATGGTGTCTGAAACAGTTGCACTCCATTTTATTTCATTTTCAAGCTGATTTTCAAGCTGATTTTCAAGCTGATTTTCAAGCTGATTTTCAAGGTTCAGGCTAGTAACTACTATTAAAAACATCAACAGTAGCAAAAATTAAAACAAATAACATGAAAGGTGCCAAAAGAATACCAAATATCAAATTAGTAGGTTAGGAGTTGGGGCAACTAGCAGAACTCCAAAGGAGCTTATTTCCAAGACCGTTGGGGCAACTAGCAGAACTCCAAAGGAGCTTATTTCCAAGACCGTTCCAAATAACTGATGACAACCGAGCATAAACACCCTGGATAGTAGAATTCTGATCATCAAATATCGCTTGATTTTAATCAATAAGGATGTAACTTGTTTAAGAAGAGCTTCAGCACAAATCCACCTTAACGGGTACGTTATTATGAAGAAGGATGTCGGTCTCTAGGCAACTAACACCAACGCGCGGCTTGTTTTGATTGCAAACCTCGCTTACGATTGGCGCGCGTTATTTGCTCAGCTGAACGCGTCGAATAATTGATGTTTGATCAGCAGCCAGTTCAAAATGCGTTTTTTTCGTCCAGCATTCATTTCAAAGTCTTGTTTATGCGTTGTTAAGAGGAAACAACTGTATAGTCGCTAATCATGAGGAAATTCTGAGACGCTTCTTCCCTCGCCACACATAATATTAAATTGATTCCTTGACCTAGCTAATTAATGTTTTCTTTTCATCAAATGTTGCGTAAGTGTAGAGATTGCATTAGGCCATAAAAACGTAAACTTTCGTAACATTGTTAATTACTTTATTTATTTAGTTTCTGTTTAAATTGTAACTTATTTCCTCAACGAGAGGCTTTTATATATTTATCGATGTTAAGAGAAGGTTAGGCTTCAAGCTTTCAAGTGAAACAAAGACAATTTTCTTAGTGTTCGACGAAAGAGCAGTGGCTGGGAAAACTTTAGTTCTTATTCAAAAACCTTGACTTCAGTACATCATACGTGGATTATACTAACAGTAACAATTTAATGATTTTGAATTTAGCTTGCAGCCATACATTAGGATACATGGAATCGACAAGAACCACCTAAGTTGCCCGGACCCAGCAACGACATCATCCATCAACATCTCTGACTTTCTGATCTAAATTCGTTCAAAATAACCAAAAAAATTGAATCAAACATTTAAGTAAGTAGTAGTGCACTTCGCACACCCTTTATGATGAGGATAATGCCGAAATACGTCACAATCAACTATTTCTGTCGCTCCTGTTAAGTTAACTACCCAGTTTTATGTTGATGATAAATGCGGAGCCTCGCAGAGGCGGATAATTTATGAACAATGAATGATAACAATTACAACTTACCAATTATTTTTGTTCATCGTAATAAGTTTTGTTGTTGTAAACACATTATCCCCTTTGACTTTACGATCTTCAGTTACTGCGCTTGCAAGAAGACTTGCTTTAGAATGACCATAGATAAGAAGGCATCGTCTTTTATGCTTAGACGGTTAGCCAACAAAAAACTGATATGAACTTACAAGGCCTAATATTGACTCGTTTCTCTGCACATTTTAGTTTAAACACTCGCTCGCCAATGTGTGTTGCAAATTTAATATAGCTAAGAGATTGAGAGCATACTGGCTGATGATAAATGATTCAATTTAACTAGTTTTCGTATCTGTCAATATTTTCTACTCATATAGACTCTTTGGTGAAAAAAATGTCCTGCCCATGTTTGTTTTCCAAGCTGTTGTATACATTATATCACGTTGTAGCGTTTGCTTGATTGCATAGTAGGTCATTTGCGCGAACGGAGATTAATGCTTCCACTTTCTGAGTTCATCTAGCTAAGTATCAAATGATTTAGGAAAATATGCTTCAGGAATTGTATAAAATCCAAGTAGAAAAACAGAATTGCAAAGTCATATTTAGCATTGCATAGTAGTTCATTTGCGCGCAAACGGGAGATTAATGCAGTTTAGGCTTCTTATTTCTGAGTTCATCTGGGTAAGTATCAAATGATCTAGGAAAGTATTTTCCAGGAATTGTGTAAAATCTAAGTAGAAAAACAGAAGTAGAAAGTCCAAATTAGCATTGCACAGTAGGTCATTTGTGCGCAAACGGGATATTAATTCAGTTTAGACTTCTTATTTCTGAGTTCGTCTGGGTAAGTATCAAATGATGTAGGAAAATGCTTCAGTAAATGTATAAAATCGTTTTACGAACTTATTTTCGTATTTTTCCCTTTAGATATCAGGATTATAGATGCTGTGTGAGAACATCAGATACAGTATTTGTGAGGTAAATTTATTTGTACTTTATACCAAAATCGTGAAAATCGATACCGTTCCTTATACCAAAATTGTGAAAATCTATACCCTTCCCGATGGCACGTTCCCAGTACCTAAAATATACATAGTGCCCCCCCGGGTTCCATATTGTCTGCTGGGAGATTAATTGTCTTGACGAAATGGTGCACGATGTATTAGAAAGTTTTACTGCATCAAATCTAAAAAGCCTAATTTTTGTATTATTTTTCTCGGCCATCGCCAGTTCATGAAGTTGATCAAATTCGCCTTGGCATAAGAGCTTATTGAAAGAATTTCTTATGATGTTAAGACCATGAGTCATGAAGAAAGGCAAATTGCTGCCTGAAGAAGAATGCTTCTAAAGAGGTTTTGCTTATGAATAGAAGAAAAATAGTTTTATTTTAAGGAAACGAATCCGGAAAAAGAAAGGGATTACTAAGCCCTTGACATAATATGTAGATGGTTCCCCCACTCCCTGCTCCCCGCCCTGCTATCACCTTACGCAAACAGCAGCATGGCAGATTTCGATTAATTCTCAGATGGTTTCCTTTGTTGCGTTAAAACATTGTGGCAAAAAGGAAGCACTTTTATTTAGAAATTTGATCCTTTTTTCCACAAGCAAAGGTGTGGCCTAAGTCACTTCATTTACCTGTTAGGATGACGTGTAAGCAATCTGAAGTTCACTTAGGCCTTTTAGGAAGGAATGTCTTCTTGAGAGGCTGATTCATTTTCGTTTTAAAATTCAAACTTTCATGTGCGTTTTGTCTGTTGTGCACTTAAATGACATTTTTACTGAAAATGCCTTCTAAACTTGTGAATGGATAATCTGAAAGCAAACATGGCGACATCAGTTTTTACCAACAAATTTCAGTTACAGGCCTTTATCGGCTATTGTTCTTCAGGATGCTTTGTCCCCTCTAAAAATCCCTAATTTCATTGTGTTGTTATGTAACAGTGACACAGACCGATTGTTCCTATTGTTTTAAGAATAATTTGGCTCCCCAGAAATTTACCCACGGTATGGCCCTGCTTTAGCGAAAATATGCTTTGGATTCTTTGACTTAATGAAGAAAAGGTCCTTAAATATTTTTTTGCCAGTAAAGTTTAATTTTTGGAGATCTGAGGGTTGTGTTTCTTATAACGAGATTCTTAAAGAAATACGTGTAGTGTCGATGAAGCCTCACAGGGATCACAGGTACTGGGTGACAGATCCATGTTTCATGTCTGGCGAGGTAGCACGTGTTACTCCATCATAAGGGATAAAGCGATCACTTAAAGAGGGCATCAAATTACATCGATTTTGAAGTTGTAACGACTTTGAGCGACTACGTGGGCATAACGGAATAACCAGACCTAGGACCCATAGGACCAAGACCCCAACGGACCGGACCCCAGGGGAATGCCCATTCCTATCCTTCGTGAGTTTGTTTTGCAATGGCGGCGCAGAAGTTTTGCTCCAACGGAAGAGAATACCAGTACAATCATTGCAGAAAAGAAATACCTTCTGGATGCCACAACAAATGCACAATTATATATATCAAATCATGACCAACATAATCATAGAAGACAAATCTTAAATAACGTTTCAGACTTCCGTTCAGTGTACATGGTCTTTTTTGCCGAATTTTCTTGAGCAAAATTTAAGCAAAGATGAAAGAGACCGCTTAAGCAAGTTGAGCACCCTCTGGAGGTGCTCAAAGTTCTCAAAATGCGCATTTGTGGTCGTTAAGGATTAACCTCTATGCCAGAAGGGCGAGCAGGGCATCTCAAATTCAACTTCGTTGCATTTGACATCAATGCTATTGAAAAAGAGATGCTCCTGCCTTGTTTGTTGCAGAATATATGACGAAAACTAACATCGATAGGTTACTTGTTAACTAGCACCTTCATGTTCCAGAGGCTGTGCACTGCACCTTGAAGAACGGCGATTCTGCCTATTCGTATCACTGACGACCACCCCAGGTTTTTCATAGAGGAAATGGTGAATCCAACAATGATAACATTCATATACAGCTTCTGGCTGCCATTGAATGGTGCCCAAAACTTGGAGGGAGGGATTCTGAAATCTGGCTCATTCTGTCTAAGTTTTTGTGTACAATTGTCCATTATCATTTGGTGAAACAATCTCCACCCCGAAAG
>REGM01000054.1:484635-501694 GCA_004194415.1 Aurelia aurita | reverse complement strand
AAATTTTAGTCTGCTTTTTGGTTGCAAGGACGCTAAATAGCATAAATGCCAATTGTTGTAAGGCACTAGGTTCCAATTAACCCTAGCAACCACGTAGCAACGCAAAACAAAGCAAAACTGGAAGGAAATGTACCCCTGAACGCCCCTGAAGTTCCCCAGTTGCAGCGTAGTGCCTTCATCCAATTCAATAAACGAAGCGAAACTGGGACTGAGGTAATCAGTCTGTCGTTCTCTTCGTACGATTGCTTTGTTGGCTGCTGTGCTGCTGATTTCCTATGCAAAGTCAAAGCGAGGCTAAGGGCATTCCCCTGGGGTCCGGTCCTTTGGGGTCTTGGTCCTACTGGTCCTAGGTCTGGTTATTCCGTTATGCCCGACTACGTGGCGTCTTGATCACACACAAGCCATATGACCTAATGGATTGAGTTGACCCTTAACATTATAAAAGATTAATTCACATGATGAAACTGATAAGAAATATATGTTCGTTTCAACCTAGATGAAGTGAGAAATGAGTTTGTCGTCTTCAAAATTTAATGCTTCTCTCTATGAGCTTCCTAAATGATACACCTGCTCAGGTCTTCACAGCTAGAAAACACTGATAAATGTTCTGATATCCCTTTCTTTTCCACATTGTTTTTAAGCCTTGCTTTGGCACCCTGCCTGCCCAGGTTGTGGCATAAGACACGCAGGTTGTTTCAAAGTTGATTGTAAATGCTGCTGTTGTTGTTGTTGTTGTTGTTGTTTTTGTTGTTGTTAAAACATGTCAGGCTAAAGACTTTCGTTATGTTCTATAATTGTTTCGGTTTGTAATTCTTAAGTTCTGTAAACAGGGAATTTAGATAGAGATAGCTACGTTTCATTTCATTTATTCAGTTGTCTTCATTGAAGATACTCGTTTCTTACCGTACACAAGCAACATAAACATATTCAGTCGTAAACAGTAACAGTTTTAGGCCATGGCCAAAAGCCAAACTGCTCTAGGAGTCATTATTTTTGGCCTGTATTCATTGCTTTGAGTTGGGAAAACATAATTGCTGCAGACATTTGCACCAAGGTGCATTTGTCTCATAATTTTGTTCTTCGAAGGGTCTCTTGTGATATGCTTTCAATTTAATTTTTAGAATAAAGAACAAGTTAGCAATTTCAAATTGCAAAGAATTCAATATCAAGTGAAGTAATGATATTCAAGTTCGAAAGATAGAACTGTGAGTTGGTAGCCTCTGGCTGAAAAGAACAAGAAAAGTACAATACCATGTACGAAAACTGCACAGCATTTAAAACAGTGAGTTTATGATTATTTCATTTATACAGAAGAGAAATAGATGATGTAAAACAGTAAAACCCCGCGTATAAGAACCTAGTGGATTAAGAACCTGCAGGCTGAAATTGTTCAATTAGACTACCATTTTATAAGAACCAATCCATTGTATTCATTGTTTAAGAACCCAGGCCGACTTGCAAAATTGTAGGTTCTTATACGCGGGTTTTTACTGTATCCATTTTAACTCTGTTTACCATCAGAGGTACTTGAAAATTATTTCAAAAGCGATTGTCTGAAAGCTTGATGGGGCATTCAGTATCCCAAATGGTCAAACTTTAAACGTATAGAACGAAATTGTTATGAAACATTCATTCAAAGCGATTCTTCTCGATTGGTTGATTGATTGATTAATTCGATTGATTGATTGATTGATTGATGGATTGCTTGACTGATGGATTGATAACCAGATTTGAGGTTTGAATCGAGCGGTTCCATCTTGTAAATCGTCAATATTCGAACTTTAACAATTGAAATCGAATTTGATTTTCTATCAAAATTGCTCCTTCGAATCTCGTTTTGTAGTTGGCAAAAAGATCTTTTGAGCTTTGGGTAAATTTTGAACAAAGATTCTATCCATATTAGAAATCAGAAACGTTGTCGTTGCAATATTTCATTAAGATACATAGTTTGCCATCCTTTGATTTCTACCGCAACTTTTATCAATTGATGTCAGCAAAATTGAAGCCTAATGATGTCTAATAATGTCAAGAAAACTGAAGCGACCAAATTTATGAACGAAAAATTGTCAAATCAATCAAATCAAAAATTGTCGCCACTTCATAATCAAAAGCAACTGAAATGAGCAATGGTGGGAACGCTTATTTAGGTATTCGAGAAAATTGTTTGATTTTGTAATTATTTGTTGACATCATTGAAAAATAAAGTTAATTGTTTCAATTCAGCCTCTTAGATTTGTTTGCTCAGATTTGAGAAATGTCTTCAGATGCAGAATAATATAAATTTGAGGAACAGTTGACAGATGGATCTTCTCACAATCATCTAAATTTTAAAATATATTTTCCTTTTTTGTTGCATGAATTTTAATATTTTTCTTCTCTAGTGATTATGACAATGCATTGAAGTTTGAATGTAAACATCATCAAATTGTTTATTGATTTAGGAATCATATGATTTACTCGAACAATATTGTATTGCGTTGTAAAGTAGGAGAAATCTGACTCAGGCCAAGGGTGTCAGGACACCTATAATGTGATTAATAAATATTTACCTTGTTTTGAGTGTTGTTGTCTTCTTTGTTTTGTCTCTCCCTGCCTTGGTTTTTTAACAATATTTCAGCAGCCTTTTCTTCTGCGAAGGCGCACTTACACACAGGAATGCAAGGGAATTCGAGTCGAAAAAGCGGTTAGGCCCAGTTAGGCCCAGTTAGGCCAAGGTCGGTTGAAATATTGTTAAAAAACCAAGACAGGGAGAGACAAAACAAAGAAGACAGCAACACTCAAAACAAGGTAAATAAATATTTATTAATCACATTATAGGTGTCCTGACACCCTTGTTTATACTTTTATTTCTGTGTGCATTCGTGCTGAGCGAAATACACAAGAAGTATCATACTTTACAGTTGGTATCAGCCTTTTTTCAAACATTTCTGGCCTGTGGATTAAAAACCAGTTCAATTATCCTCATATGAATTATCCAAAAATTTCAAAATACCATATGTAATTTAATGATGGAGAGGCTAACTAAGCTGTGAAAATTCACTTCAGTAAAATCGGTCGTAGCATTTTTTAGAATTTTAATGTAAAAATCAAATTATTTGTTGATTTTGAAATCATCTGATTGACTCGAACTTTCTGTCTTTGTTTTAAAGAAATAAAAGTCTGATTCGAACCAAATTTAGCTAACTGAAGAAAATGCTATGTTGGTACTTCACTTTTATATTTCTGTCAACATTCAAAATTAAACTAGAATGCATTATTAATATCAAACATTTTTGCGTAATTTTTGCATCATTTTCTTAGATGTTTTTAAATTTCCTAGATTCTTCTTTCAGCGGCAACACTTTATTTCTTAGAAGACATAAATTCAATTCACCCCGTAGTATGAAGCTACTACAAATTGTTTTGTCTATATTCTCTAAAAATTTGTCAAAGTTTCTATGTGCTATTTTTCAACTTGACAGATTGATTAGATGCTTGGAGGAAGTCATTTTGTGATTTCCCAAGCATTTACCACTCGTCAAGCTATATACAAATCAAATGTTTCTTTCTAGACATGTTCTATATTCTTCTTCTCAGGGAAAACCGAAGTAAATTATTGATTTCCCATGCATTCACCACGCGTTAGAGATCTTCATCAGTATCAAGCTATATACAATTAAACTTTAACTGCTTTCTTAATTGAAATATCAGATGAAATAAGGCCGTCGTTCCTTCACGTCCTTAAATTCCATGTGATTGAATTTCACTTTTCATTGTAACTTTGATAACAGCCATGTTTTTTAGTTCTTCTCTTATTATGCTTCATTTTCGGCCTGTTTTGATTTGTTAGTAAATCACAATAACGTTTGTAAAGAAAAGTTTGCATTCATTTAACAGATCTGCGCGACGTGAACTTCCTTACTTTGCAATCTGTTGCGTCATAATTGATTTCCAAACTGAATCCGATCTTTCTAATGCTTTGATTAAAAAATCCAATGCTTTCATTAAAAATCCAGCTACCTGATTAGATTTTATAAAAATATGTTGCAAATCGGTTCTTTTTCGTAATTATTATTTTGCTTAAGCTAAGTGTTTAGAAGTGATTTTGCGGCATGAAATTACAAGCGAATCGATGATTTTCTAAAAGAGAACATCCCAGATTGAAATACCGACTTCATTGCTGGTGAAATCGTCATCAATTTGCTGGAAAGAAAAGGTTTAACAACAAAATAAAGGATGTTTTCAAATGCCACTTAATATAGATCAGTGGCACTACCTTTTCAAGTTGTTTCTTTCTCCGAAATTTTAGAATGAAAGGGCGGCAAACTGGATGATATTGCGTTTATTTCTAGCGCCAGAATAGCCCTCCTTTCTGTCCAACGTTAAAATTTTCTGGAGACGAAAATGACTTAGAATGAATACGGAAAAAATCATCTCGTAAAATATTTGGTTGCGCTTTTGGAAAGGTTTAAAGATGTACGGCCGTAAAATTTTGCCGGCAAATTCGTATAAACGTTAAAAAACAGTGAGAATTCCGATCAACTTCTAGACAACTTGTTTCCAGTTACGAAGAGTTGTTTGCAATCACTTTGAATTTTGCAGAAAACGCAAAGCGAAAAAACCTTTAAAAAGTATCAAAGACTTCTTCAGTGAGGTAAATTTCGCTGAATGTATGGTCCTATTTGCCTCTGCCAAGGAAATGAAACCGCTACATACTAAAGTAAGTAGTAAGGCAATTCATTTTGCTTCAGCGAGTAAACATTTTATTGTAGATTTTTCGCAATCTTTTTATTGATTTCATCGCTCGTTGTTTTTGTCGTGTTGACGTGTTCTTGCGTATCAGTTTATTTTTTGTTTGTTATCGTATTTCATATCGAAAACTTCAAATACAAATAGCTTCTAAATATTCATAAAAATAAGAGAAGCTAATCAATTTCGAAAATATTTACAATTATATATATAACTAATTAAATAAAACTGATTTAAGGATTTTGATCAATGTTGTATTTGTCAAATTGACATGCATTGCAGTTGCATTCCACCCCATCCCATTGCTTTATTAATCTCTTGAAAATGCGTATATTTTGCACAGACTTCATTTCATTTGGGAGACCATTCCATATCTGAGGCCCTAAAGGTTCTTATGCTATTAGTGCCAAAATTCGTTTGATTAGGTCTATGATGTAACAAATCATGTGGATTTCTCTGAGAGCGACTCGTTTATGTAGATTTTAAACTTGCAAAATTTCCTACATTGAGTGTTTTTCTTTTCTTTAGAAATCATGAAGAATACGTGTGCAGTGAAGCTCAAATGATCAGGATGGTCGAACGGCAGACATCAGTAGGCTGCAACTGTTTTTAAGTCAGATAACGATCTAGTTATCAAGGGACTTAGCACACAATCCTGTGTCATTCCCTTTATATAGCTAGGAAACCAGCGAGATAACACGAATATACAGCGCGTCACACATTGTCTCGATCAAAAACACCCGATAACATTCACGTTTTCACAAAAATTAGCTCAATGAACAAAAATCAAAGGTTTTCGCCAAGTTTTTTCGATTGGATTCGTGTAGAAATAATTCGCTTATCAGGGGCTTTGCGATAAAGCAGTTAGAGCGTGGAATCTCGGTGTTAGGAGCTCAGATGTAAAGGAAAGGAATTAGCGAGAAGTTACCACCTTGCGTCACTTTCGAGATAGTGCCGGCTGAGAAAAGGCGAATTATGGAGAAGTCATTGAGTGAGATTATTGCACAGTATCTAGGAAGCCCCTTTTTCGTGTTTGATTCTATCATATTTTAGTAAAATAGATAACAGAATAACTGGTAAAGACGTCGGGTAGTCGCTTGAAATGTACAACTTTTTTAAGTGCTGTATAAGATCCGCAATTTGCTTGAAAAACGCAAATTCTAAAGGCTAATGTTAACATGATCAAGGTATAACATGATGATCAAGCAGATTTCACCAACAAAAAGTCAAAAAGAAACATTCTTGTTTTACATGTATCTCAAGGCGTTTAAGAAATCGCCATTTCGTACTGATTTTTTAAGTCTGTTGCAAAAAACGTAAAATTGTAATTTCGTACCAAAAGATTAAATGATTCATTGATTGACCAGGTCTTTTCTGCAAAGCAAATCCAGCTGGTAGTGGGTAGTGAAGTCTGATGTATTGGTTGTTTTCCTTGCAAAAATACACCCTTCCAATGAAAATGACGGCAGGGAAATTCTTATGATTTGTAAATTTTTTGTCCTGATTTATAAGCAATTGTTGATCAATTTGTATCGTTGTTAACTGAAGCGGGTGAATTCAAAGGAGCCTTTCGATGACTCACGGATAAGCAACTCGCCCATGAATTTCTCTACCGTTTTACTCGATGTACAAACAGGATACCCTATTTTTCCAATTCATCTCCTTATCCCTTTCTAGGGTTTATCACCAGGTTTTAAGTTAACGCCTTGACTATAGAACGCGTTTTAAACCTTTAAAATGGGTCCAGTTAATGTTGTTTTTCGACTTTGGCCTTAGACCACGTTTTCATCGTATTGGTACAATTTTTTTGTATCCGTTACAAACTTGTTACGGTTGAAGAGCGTTTACACTGCTCCAGAACAAAATTGTCCTATAGATAGAAGGAAGAAAAGTGTTACGGATTGGCAGGAACAGTGTAAACGGGAGGCTGATCCGTTACACTTTTGTTACGGATCCAAAGTTGTACCGGTCTTAGTGACCTGACGTCATTTTCAAGTTAAGGACCTCCATCAAAACAGAACACGCGAGTGCCAACTCGACGACTGGTTACCAGACCTGAAAACGTGCGAGTATCTGGTATAAGGAAATAAGGAAGCAAATTTCTTTATTTTTCATCTGTCGCCAGAGAGTACTCATTAAAAGCGTATTAATCATTGTGGTTGAAAAGCGCTGGTGTTTTCTTTTAACACGTCGTTGTTTAGCTGGTTCATATGCTAACATTTGCCTGCCTTGCTTGCTCTTCAACCAGCTAATATACATAAGAAGAGAATATTCCACCTGTGCGCGCCATTTTCGCTTATTGTTTTCCGGTTGGCCTTGCTTCATAAACGCAGACACGCTTGCTGGATGGGGAAATGAATTGTGTATTCTTAGATTCATAAGAAAATCCTTGATTGAAAACAACATTCGGCACTTTTAATTATATTTAATTGGAAAGATGGTCTGGAAGGAATTGCCTTCCCAATAATTAATATGAAAACGCCTTGTTTTAATTTGTACAGTACACCAAGGATTAACTAGAAAATAATTATCATTTTATTTGCGTTGATCAATGTTTATAACCTACAATGTAGGTAATTGTACGAAGTTGTTCTAATTTTTTAATGCTAGATCATACCGAACATCCAGCTCCCAAATATTTTCGTTGCTAATTTTGCAAATTATTTTAATTGTTATTATCTCTTGTTTCCATCATTAATGAATTTTTCATCGTAAAATCTGTCTTTGCAAAGTATTTTGTCAAGCAAACACGATTTGGGATGTGGGGACAGCTTTTAGTGTGCACATTATAGATTTCTAGCAAGAATTTAATTCATTCCGTTCAATGGATGATTCTGAAAGATGGCAGAAAGTGAAGATGCATTGCATGATTGAATGGAATCGGCGAACGCAGTGCATCCTGGTAAAGTTGCCTTCGTAGTTATAGCTGCTGCGTTCCTCCATTGACGCTATTGCGTTTTAGCAAGTTGTTCCTCCCAGGTGTCTAAAAATTTGTTTAAACTTTGAAAACTCGCCAAAATCTGATTTTGCTACGAATATTTCAAAATGTCTTTTTTGCTTGTTTATGATGAGGATTTGTAAAACGTGATTCTGAGCCATGTTATTTGGCAAGCATTGTGTTATGGTTCTTTCTTGCGAGTACGCCGTGCCATTTCATGGCATTTTTCGAAACCTGATAACTACGAAAACATTAATGGAAACAATTTTCGCAGATTTTAAGCGTTCATTAAAGGAATTGAGTCCATATAAATACATGAGCGTATACGCTATCCTGAATTTTTGCTGACAAACTGCTGATGGCCTTTTGTTATCGCACAATAGCGGTAACGTCAATAGCAGCGAGAAACAAACACTTCTTAATCCTTCCATTATTCTCAAGAATTTCTTTGGTTTAATTACAATAGCGATAAAATGACAGCTTTTGTTTNGGAATTGAGTCCATATAAATACATGAGCGTATACGCTATCCTGAATTTTTGCTGACAAACTGCTGATGGCCTTTTGTTATCGCACAATAGCGGTAACGTCAATAGCAGCGAGAAACAAACACTTCTTAATCCTTCCATTATTCTCAAGAATTTCTTTGGTTTAATTTCAATAGCGATAAAATGACAGCTTTTGTTTGACGACTGAAAAGAAGTTGATATTGGTCATGAGTGGGCTACTTATGCGGACTCAATGCCTTTAAGAAAAATTGTACCTCAAAATTGATTTGGCCTTTCCTTAATAACAAATAAAATAGAATTTTTAAAATCTATCGTTTTCAAATATTTTAAATTTTTCTTGATTCAACCAGTAGACACTGCTTGTTTTACTGACGTCATGGTTTGCTTCTTTATACTTCCATTGGAAGCACATGTGAAACATAATTCCAGAAAATATCGAATCATAACATTTCAACGAATCAGGAAGCATTTTACCTGGCTCACGATCCTGTTTACTGAACTTTATCAACGCTTAATTAAAATATATCTAATAAAAATTGATTTGAATAATGAAACGACAAAATTATTGAATATGTTTAGCTGGATTGGAGAACACAACTGCAGTACCCTGGGTAAAATACAAATGCAGTTTTCAGAAGCCGATAATAATTTGGAGAAAAAAATGTCTAGGCCAAGTAAATTTCAAGATATTCGAAGACAAAGAAATAAAAGGCATTTATTAAATGAGAGTTGGATGAAATTCGAAAAATGAAAACAAGTTAATTCATACTAAACAATAAAAATGTTAAGATTATAATACCACTGTCCCAAAATTAAGCATCGCCGTTTGCAAAATCACAAAAATTAGATTCTTGGTATTGATAAATATTATTTTTGTAAAATAGTGCCAAAGACCAAATTAATTTTAGAGATGGTAAATGCCTTATTCCAATGGTTAAAGATAATGAGAGTTGAAAAACCAGCTTCGGAGCAAATATTTGTTCTCTTCTTTTTACTAGGATGTTTTTTTAAATTTACCTCTGGTCCGTATGTTTTATTTCTGTAATTTTTTTATTCTCTTATGATATTAAAGTCTTTCTGCGACACATGCAACCATCTTAAAAACTAAGGACTAGCTGTTACAACCCTGTTACCATCAGCAAATTCTTAGACAGGAAGCAGTGTTCATGTGCACAAGTCCTGTGCTGTTTTCACATGCTGTGTATCTGTATAGCCTAAGGAACATCTCTGTAAACTGGGTCCTTTGTACAAGTGTTCCAAAACGTAACTCAAAAGATTTTGTGGAGAATCAGATTTCATGCGTGCTTTTTCAATAAGCGATGCCTGATTTTGGGTCAACCGGTACTTCACGCAATCAATTTCTCAGCAATCGTAAAGAAAAAGACAATTTCAACTATTTATCACTCCCTTTTTCGAAATACTTTGGGTTGACAGATTTCACTAAATAATTACTCAATGCAGCAACTGCCATAAAACTTGCCATTGTATACATTGTGGTATTGTAAAGATATGGCGTGGGATCTTGAGTTCCAATTGGTACAATGTCCATTAGCTTATTTATTGTAACTGTTTTTGCCTCAATCAGGGCTTGGCATTTATCGATTTCATCGCCAAATTTCGCTTTGAACTTCTCAGGATCACACTTCGAAAGGAGGTCGATGATTGCATTCTGTTCAGCATATTTACGTAATGTCAATAAGATTGACGGTCCTGCAAGCGAGGCTGCGGAACTGGCCAATAAGAATCGACCATGAATGGCCCCAACGTATTTTGAACCGAACAAATCTGCCTCGTATGCAGGCAAAGCAGCGTATGCTCCTCCATAGAAACTGATGGCAAGGGCTGATGATCCGCAGAAGATATACAACGGCAATGCCGACTGAGTGCTGACCACTGAATCAACGAGGAATGGAACTGAAAGGTATAATGGCAAGCTTCCCAGGGCTATAAGATGGAACGTAGATCGGCGCCCGAATTTGTCAGAAAACGCGGACCAGCCGAGTCGACCACCAAGATTTCCAGCTGCAAGCAAGAGTAGAAATGTAGAGCCAAAACTCGCCGTGGCAATGGCAGGAAGAGCACTGCTGAATACATCAGAAACCATCGGCTTTGCAACACTGAACATACCCATACCCCCGGTCGCTACACAGAAAAGCACTGTTGCTAACATGTAGAACTGGGGGGTCTTCATAACTGTATCAACATTCACGTTCTGCATTCCAGTGCTTAGCGTTGTTTGCGGAGGCACATATCCAGTAGGGATGTATCCAGGGGCTGGTAGACGCATTGCAAATGCTGATGCCAGCATGATGCCGAAATATGCGAGGCCAATGGTTCCAAGAACTGCGGCATTGCCAGAATCACCACTGCCAACGAGGTACAGACCTTCGGATAGGCCATTGTATGGCAATACAGCAAGATCTCCACTTGTTGCTAATACGACTTCTTTCAGTTGTCCTCCGATGTCGGCAAACAGCTTCCCACCTTCTGTAATTGTCTGGGTAGTATCTTGGGTTCCGATGTATTCTGGCATCACGGCGAACTTTCCTCGCAAAAAGTTGACAACAGGCTCGAAAACCAATGCACCAGATCCAAACCCGGCAATTGTGAGACCGGATGCAACACCTTTTTTATCCGGAAACCAATTGATCAAGGCTTGAATCGGCGGAGTGTAGGCCAAACCCAGTCCAGTACCACCTAAGAAACCGTAGCCTAAATAAATCATCCACAGATTATGCATTGAGATACCCAAGCTGCCAATTAGAAGACCACCACCAAAACATACCGATGCAGCAGCAATAGCAGCCTTTGGTCCTACCTTCATTTGCCATTTGCCAGCTAATGCTGCAGTGACACCATGCATAAAAAAGACAATCGACAAAGGCAGTGTTGTTTCTGCAAGTGACCAATCGGAAGCAGCTGACGTCACAAAACCAATTTCACGTGTCAAAGGCCAACTCATTGCTGACCATGCATACGGTGCACCAATGCACATATGTGTTGCAAATGCTGGCACTGCAATCAGCCATCGATTCTTGAATTTAGGAGATGCAGTTGCCGATTCCAGGCCTAGATACTTCTGGAAGAATGTTTTCTTTTCTGGCAGCTTCTCGGTGGCGTTGCTTTGATGCCTACAATTGTTATAAATGAATGAACATACGGGGAGTTAAACAAGTTTCAACATTTTTCGAAGACCAATTTTTACAGAGATTAGGATGGCAAGCTTAGTAGTGAAAATTTATTTCATCCACATCGGAAGGCTATTCTAACAATGGTTGAAAAAGGACTAACGAAGTCAGCTTGAAAGAAATGGCAATAGCACGGCCATCCTCTGGGGACAGCAATTGAAAAAACGTGTCTCTAAGAGGGAATAGTAGACATGTTGCTTATCTGAGATAAATGATGATTTCTCGGACTACTTTTGATCGCAAGTTCCAATTTCTTTTTCAATTTTCAGAATGTATCTTACCAATCATTAAGAATAAAAATTTCCAGATATGGTAATATAGGCAAATAGACTTTTGGCAAATAAATTGTCAACAAAATTTAGGCAATTTTGGTGAAAAAAATTTGGCCTGATTTTTTGCAAATTTTTCACAACATTTTTACTGAAAAACAAATAGAGTAAGACAAACAGCATATATACATTTTAACAAGAAAAACTTGTCCTTCGTGTTTTGGGGAAAACTAATCTGCAAAGAATTCATACTAAAACCATTTTTTCTATACAGGATTTTTTACTTTAAAAACTAGGCAAAATTATATTCTTCTTTATTTAACAATTGACCCATTAACACACGATTAAAATAGTAGTTGTAGGCTTAGTTTATAACACTTCCTCTCAATTCCTGCATCTCACAGGATGCTGTTTTTGATTGAAGAAAAGATTACAGAAATCCAAAACTTTCTGTGACAAATTATTAGCTATCATCAGATTTCTGGTCAAAAGAGTTCAGGAAGACCTTCAGCTGCAGATTTATATTCTTAATGTAGTTCACAATTAGAAATCCAACACCTAAAGAATATTTCATTTTGGCTTCAATCACTGCAATTCATTGGATACAAGCTGAGCAAATTTTTGATGCTATCCTAAAATGATATTAGAACCAATATTGTAACTCGTCTGATATCCTAACAAAGATGAAAGAATATTTTCATAAAAAACTGGACGTTACCTTAGACCAACTGTATTCTTCTTGCTTATGAAAGCAGCAGTTGCACATGGCTTCAGGGCCAACTGTGACAAGACGCAAGGCCTTCTAGCAAATGAGGATAAAAGAGCAGACATGATTGATTGAGACCAATATCACATAGTTTCATCTGTGAGAAAGATTCAATAGCAGTTAAGAAACAGAAATGGTTTTGAAGGAGCTTGGCACATTTTTCCTAGATTCTTGTAACTTTCAAATCTGTGGTGGAAGGCCAACTAGCCAACTTGGAGTGGAAGGCCAACTTGGAACCTTTGCGGTATATATAAAGGATTTTGTGCACTATTTTGGCAAAAGCATTTAAGGAAAACACTAGGAATTCTGGTGTACAGGCGTGTAACTTCAAGTTCGAATAGCATAACATACTATGGTGTGTCCCAGACAGGCAAGTCTGAAGAGCATGGCAGTTCTTGACGATATCTTGCAACTACAAAATAAAGCAACACTGGCAAGCTCATCAGAAAAGATTGTTGAGTATATGGCGTGAATTTGGAAAAAATTAAGAAATTTCCAAAACTAGCATTCACTGGAAAATTTCTGGGAAAATCTTATGCATCCTATGGAAAACACTGAAGATGACAGACTGCAGTCTTTACCCTTCCGAGGCTGTGCTTTTTGCTGTGCTTGGGTAAGATCCCCCATCAATACTTTGCAAAAACAATTAACTCTGTTGTTTATTCATTGTTCTCGCCCGCTCACATCCTGTGCAATAACAAGTGCAATTTGGTACTCAGGTTTTGCACATTTTTCTCCACACCAGATGGGTTAATTTTTCAAACTCACACATTTAAACAATAATTTTTAGCCTTAAATTTCCTGTGATAAAACTAAAACGTGTCATTCTCAGTTGCTCACTTTTTGTAAAAACCTCCTCCTGCATATCTGCATATATATATGCTGTGCATGCATGAACAAGTGGTATGGGCCTTATGGAAATGCCATAATCTGCAGGTACTGGCTAGTTTTTAACATTACGAGGGTTAGTCCGTTATTGTTTCATCGGCCAAGCCTGGAACCCTCTCTGCCCTTTGCTTGTTTTTAGGCCGCTTTCGTATGCAAGCTCTAATACTGACCTGATTTCTTTCAACGCTCTTGCTGATGGTGCAAACTATCTGCCTCCGCAAACAAGCAAAAGTTCGGCAGGCTTTATCTTCTATGCAAACAGGCAAACATTGGACTTTTTTCAAGCAAAAACTTCTTCTCAAGTTTCACCTTGACTCTTGCAACAGGACACTACTTGTGCTTGGCTTGGGTAAGTTGGGTAAAGCGCTCCTGTGCAGCTAGCTGCTGTTGCGCAGCCAAGTAAAGTTGTCGCTATCGAAAAAGTTGTTCTAAATGCCAAGTCAATCGTTGAGCTCCTACAACTCAAGTAAGATGCACTAGGCAAGCATAAAATACCTAAAGAGTGTTAATAAGTAGAAAGAGCTGATTTTAGCAGCTTTTTCGCGATTTTTGTAATGTTGTCGCAGTGAGGTTGGGTTTTTATGCAGCTGGGAAGGAGAACTTTGAGCAACAACAACAATTGTTTTAGCGTGGCGGGAAGAAAAGCAAAAGTGGCCTAAAAAGAAGAAAGGAAGGTTGGCTGGCAGCTGCATGTAAATAAGACCATTGGATTAAAGAATGGAGAAGGAAAGAGAACATAATGAGGTCATTGAAACATGGAAGAAAAAGATAAAGAATGAATACATCAGGTTATGTCGAACAAGAAAACTGAAGAAGGCTGAGGAAGCCAAGGTTAAATTTGCATCCTCTTCTTAGTTCTTTCCTTCCTCTTTCTTGTGCCGAATAGTTTTGGGCCTAATGTTTTACGAACGGCAATTACAACTCATCCGAGTCTCCTCAGTATCTGATGCTTAACATATTCGGTTTAATTTTTTCATGTTATAATTAATAAGAGAAGATTGTATATGATAGAAAAGTAGAAAATTTCGAAAAGAAATTATTATTTATATAACAATCAATGATACGACAAAAAAATGAAACTACAGACAAAATAAACAGGAATTGTATGAGGGTTTTGTAGCGCAGTCGTGTAACCGTCTGACTTTGCAGTCAGACGGATAGGGTTTGAGCCCAGTTCGAGCCTTGTGACAGGGGGTCGCAGACTCGATTAGGTCTTTCTACTTCTGCGATCCCAGCACTTGGTGCTAAAAACCGCAACTTATGCAGCTATCACTTTATTGCCCGACCCCCNATTCACACCCCCTGTGCAGCCAACCATAATGGTTTGCTCTCTCTATTTATTTTCATTTTGAACTAGTGCTCTCAATGGTATGAAATCTATTCCCTAGAAAGGCAATCACTTTTTTTCACAAAGCTGAATCTTCTGTTTCACAAATCTGTCATTGCTCTTCTAAACAACCACATTGAAGTAGCTTTTCATATATTCTTTTGCCGTCGCTGTTTAATTAACCTGATGAAATACACAACAAATGCTAGGAATTCCATCTATCCCCCGCATAACATGCCGGGGCTTTAAGCGGGGTCAAACGAGAGCTATCGCCTCCCATTCACAGAAGAATAGTGCCCCGATAGGAAAAACGTGAATGACCCCGCATTAGCCCCGCCTATCCCGGGGTGGGGGGGGGTCAGGGCAATAAAATGATAGGTACATTAACCTTCAGTATGATACAAATCTTGGACTAGAAAGTATGTCATTGGTACACCCAAGGCCAAACCAAACTTGCAATAGCATACCTCAGGAATTTTTTACATTGATAAAGAAATTTTCAATAGAGAAAACAATGGAGGGGATCAGTACATCATGGAAAAATGCAACAGTTACAGCCAAAATTAACTGTTGATGCTCTACTTCCTAACAAGCATGTTTTTCATTGCAGGTGGATTTTGATGAAAATAAATCAAAAGTTACAAGTTTGTTGCAGAAAAGAAAAGAATTGCTAAATAAACAGAAGAAAACAACATTGTTGTTCCCTCAAACGCAGAATACAGATAATTCCAGAATGGTAATTTTATGTCCAGTGATTTTTACCAAGTTGTTTTGCAATTCTTTTCCGTTTGTAATGAAAAGTTTGCAATGAAGATGATATTCCAAAACTATAAGTACCCAGATTATTCCTTGGAAATTTCACAAATCTGTTATTGTTATCCATTATTGCCTTCTAAATTTGATATCACCCCTCATGATACTGTTTTGCTTTTTGAAAGAAACAATAATTTGTTCGATCAATTTGTTCATGAAAAACTGCAGAAAAAAGACGACTTCTTTAAAACAGCACAAACTTCTACCAGCCTGAAAGTTTTCCTTCACCATAATTATTTTTCATGCAGGCAAATGTATCAAGTGGTGTTAGCTACCCATATCAGCAAGTCTCAGTTCAGATGGTTTATTCTCCACCAGCTCTTCCTGCTATGTATTCATGGGCACCCCTCAGACAAAATTTCATGGTATGTCCTGCATTTTCAGCTTATCAAAATATCAAATTTAGTCTTTTCAATCTTTGTTGGAAACTTTCGATAGCTCTGTTTAAGATTATTTTGTTGCAGTTATCTTGAAATTTCAATTAAATTTGATGAGTAAATAAAATGCATTTTTGCAATATATGCCTCCTTCAAATGAATGTTGCAATCAAGTAAACCCCCAAGAAAATTGTATCTTAAATTTTAAATCTTTCCATTCAATTTTTGAAAGAAATTCCATCTTTGGTTGAAAACATTTTCAGTTCTCTTCCTATATCCTTGCCAATATCTTATTCTGAACATTTAGATTGCCAAAGAGAATTGAAAGCTTTTAATTCCTGACTAATTCATGCACCAAATACTGTTTTTAATTGAGCTGTTGCAAAATGGATAAGTTGCAATAAATTGTAGAAATCAGAGTATTAGCCGGAAAATATTTCTCTAAAAAATTTAGGACAAAATGCGCAGAATTCATATTTTGATATAACAAACTTTCAGCTGATGAATTTAGCCTCATTCCAGTTAAAAGATATGTGTATCTGATTGTAAATTAATTATTTAATAAATTTACTTCTTCCAAGCATAGCCTCCAAATCTTTTCTTTTGTCCAAATCTCCCCTGGGGTTCTGCTCCATGCTCTGATCAGATCACATTTTCTCCTAAAATTGACCAATCAGGTGCCGTCATTGTATTTACTTCCGCGTTTCGCAGCAAGGCTTAGGCCATTTTTGACCGTTTTCACCACCATCCCAAAAAAAAGATTGCACGCTCGGGTAAAGCGATTTTCGTCAAAATTTCAACTGGAGAAGATTCTCCATGCTTTGGACCATAAGTGTTTTCAGCATCGCCGTGCGATCGCAACAAATAGCCGATCTGTGGCAATTTGAAACTCATTGCAGCCATTCATGGGCCTTTATGGGTAACAGATTCCACAAAAATTACCAAAAAGAGGAGCACAAACTGAAAATGTGAATCAGCACTGGTGCATAAACTCACCTCAACTGGTTTTGATAACAAATATTCACTTTTTCCGCCACAATCTACTGCAGTTTCACATCGCTTCCTTCGCGACAACATAATTTAGTCAACAAGAAAAGGCGCGAAAACTTCAATGATCAGCTCCATGCCATCGTCGAATAACATACCATTCCATATGGATCGACAGTAAATAACAAATATATGAAATTGCCACATTCAAGCATGGGAAGAGCTGTACATACAACGTGGCCAGAAAGAACGATTTCGTGATGTGCTCTT